>VZTY01028263.1:0-78929 GCA_013400935.1 Turnix velox
CCAACCCCTCTTATCTCAGCTGTGTACAAACTGATACGGTACTTAGCAGGAAAGTGACTGGAAATTAAAATAACTTCGTTCACCAGAGGTTATCAGCTGGATATCTGTCATCATCAGTTTGTACAGAAAGAGTCATCTGCGGAGACAGGGCTGGACCAGAGCAGAGCCCGGCGCTCTCTCGGCAGCCGGTGGACATGAGCCCTCCCGCCAGAAACCGAGCCCAAACCTGCTGTCGATGTGCGGTACAGTCGCTCACGGGGGTAGGCACGGCTTTTCTCTCCATCTTTCCGGACAGGGTGATGAGGAGGCGGTGAAGAATTTTTAATGCTGAGGATACGGTAAAACTCCGGCCGGACGCTCTGCCGGCATGGGCGAACCGATTTGGTAACCTCCGAGTTTTATTGTGCTCGGTAATTTTACCGGGAGAGCGCGGACGGGGTTTGAGGGAAAAATAGCAACTTCAGAAGCAAACCATTTCTCTGTTAAATTGTATGATTAAACGTGATACTTGTTTCTTCTCTATTCTCAGCAACATTTTTTCTTTCGGTCACCCCGCCAGGTTTAAGTGATGAAATTATTTTTAAATTATTTTTCTTTTTTTTTCCTTTAAAATTTTGAATGTATTTTAGTAGCATCAATATTAAATATAAAACAAGCTTTTGCAAGCGAAGGCAGTACTACGTTGCCTGTGAAGGCAGCGGTGTGCGTTCCGACTCGAGCCTGCATTTGCTCGACTGAAAGCATTTTGCACGTTGTTTTTTTTTGTTTTGGATGTTTTGTTGTTTCGATTGTTGTTTCTTTGTTTGTGGGGTTTTTTTTGTTTGTTTTTTTTTTTTTGTTTTTTTTTAACGGCAAAAGCTCGTCTAGAGCAGGAGAATCCACGGGAAAAAAAAGATGTCCACGCCGCTTCTTCCCTCACATTTTTGCGCTGGAATGCGCCGAGCTGTCTGCTTAAAACCCCGCAATTCGTTTAAGTCTTTCAGATGCCCCTTTATCAAGTTAAACCCCAGGGTGTATCAAACACGCCTAAGGGAATCCCTGGGTGGGTATAACTAGAGATGTGTCGTGTTTGGTTTTGGTTTGTTTTTTTTTTTTCAAGTGACAAGCATTCTAAGTCAGTGAGGGGAGTGTGGGTGCCCATGTGGCCCCGACGTGGGCGGCAGAGCCCCTGCCCGGGAGGTGAGGATGGCTGGGAGGAGGAACGGCCGTGCTGGCCCGGCAGGCGCCTCTTTCTCTGGCTCCAAAACGACCACTTTTACACTTCAGGCGCATCGATTTTTTTTTTTTTTTCTTTCGCCGCTGATTAGCCTGTTTACGTTATAGCCGGGGCTACGAGTTTCATTTTATTTCCTCCGATAGACCCGATAAGAAAACCCGGCTTGAGCCGGGAGCAGCATGAGAAACCATTCATTGTCACCCCTTTCCTACCCACTCCTTTTCTTCACAGATCTGCTCGCGAACCGCACAAATCATACAGCCTACGGTTCCTAGCTGTTCATGACGTCACTCTCTTCCCAAATCCCACTCTTCTGGCGTGACTTTCACGACGTGAGCCTCTCTGGGTATCTCTTGCCTTGGGCTGGGAAAAGCACCCGAGGGAGGTATCTGCGAGGAGAACACAAAGGGGTTTTGGTTGAGAAAAGGTAGACGAGGGAGATAGATGCCGGGTGAGGAAAGTCACCTCTGGGGAGGGAGGTGGTGCCGGACAGGTAACCATCTCTCCTGCTTACTCTGGACAAAAAGAGAAAGAGGAAGATGAGGAAAATATATTTTTTAACCAATTAAGGCAAATTCCCTCATGGACATTTCAGTTTCCCTAAAAAGGGCTGCGGAGGGAAAGCCGTGTGCAGGCTCTGTGCTGTTGCTCCGTGTCCCGCTCCGGCGTCTCTGCAAATCTGGTCCCTTACTAGGGGTGCATTAAGGAGAGGGGGGAACTCCGGATCGGGGTCTCCCGCCAGGCAGGGCCCCGGCGCTGCGGCCGTGGGGGGCTCTGCAGCCGTGCGGTACCAGGGGTCACTTTGGTGACTATCACAGAATGGAGTGTATTCTTTTCCGAGGAGTGTTTATGTAACTTAATGTACTTTAGAAACTGCTGGGGAGTTTAGGCCAGGCTGATAAGCTCGGCCGTTGTTAAGGGCGACGTGCCGGCTCCTCTACCCTCTCTTCTCCCCTTCCCTTATCCGCGCTACTTAAAATATATTTTTATCAAGGCCACCCCATGATAGGGAGCGTTTCCATTCCCCAGCGGCTATGACATTGAAGAGGACTTACCGACTGGGGCATAAGCAGCTCCTAGCCCCACGGGGAGCTACCGGCCTTTCGGGTCTGAGCTTCTCCACCGCCCTGGGCTCAAGACCCCGCCATGAGACACGGCGGCCAAAACCGGGGGGACAGTCTACAACTGGCCGGGGAAAGGGGGATTTCAGCCGCGGCGGAGGGAGAAGGGCCTTAGCTGCCTCCCGTCACCTTCACCTCCCTCTCGGGCCGGGAGGGACCGCACTGGGGGCTGGGGCAGCGTTGCCTGAAACTCGACCCCCAAGATCAGTAGTGTCCTGTACACAGCAGATCAATTGTGAGGGGTGGCAGAGGGGAGTGTAGAATGGGGGACGGGGTGAGACTGACCTTGGCCAGTCATCAAATGGTTCCCAATTCCCAAGGATTTTATTTTCATTTATTCCGTCTTTCCCTAAAACTCCTAGAAAAGAGTTATCGGCTGCTCAGAGGCTGGGCTTGACCTCCAGACTCTCTTGCTGGTTGCAGACAGCAGGATCCGGGCCCCTCTGCCTGGGCAGGACACCCTGCCCCGGCTACGGGGAGCATTCCCCACTCCCGGCCTCTCGGTTTCTCCCTGTGTTGAAACCGTGCCCGGCGCCGGAGGAGCAGGGCAGAAGTCTAGCCTCCCCCTGCAAGTAAGCCACCTTCTCGCCACCGGTGACCTGCTGGCGTGGTGCTTTTGGGTGCTTTCCACGTTAGCTTTCAACCCTTGGCATTCTAGCACGAGAGAACCCCTTATGCCCCGCACAGACCTTCATGCAATAGGTGCCCAAGCTCGTGGATTTGTATTTGATTTTAAAAAATTAAAATATTGATCTTCAGCTTCCTTTTATTTACTCTCCCTCCAGCCTCCGATGTCCACCTGGTTAATGATTTCAGTTTTGATTTGGGTTCCTTTTTTTTTTTTTTTTAAAAAAAAAAAAAAATTAAAATCAACAAAACGCTGGGAGAAGCTCCTGTTGTCGCTTAACCCGACTTCTGCGCGGTCCCCGCACGTCGAGCCCTGGCGGGAGGGACGAGGTCCGAGCGATGCTTCCCGACCCGTGGCCCGGTGGCAGACGGGACTCGGGCTGAGTAACAACGTAACATTTTTTCTCAAAACAAATTCTCTCTTTTTCCAGCGTGTGCCCGGAGGCATCGAAAATGATGAGCTACTCTGAGGGTTTTACGTGACGAAAATAGCCTAATTCCGACGCTTTTGTCTAAAGCTACTTTTAATGCTATGAAGTGATGGGCCCGCATTTCATCTATTCTTCGCAGTGACGAGTATTATATCATTCATTATTTTTAGTTTCTGATTGAGGCCAGAAGGAAAGCCGAAAAACACTTCCCTAGTCTTGGCCTCGGGGGACCTCGCCGTGGGTGCCGAGGAAGGCTTTTTGAGGTTCCTAAAAGCACAGAAAGCTCCGGGGCGGGGAAGGGATGCGCGAAGAATGGTGTTTCTCCCACTTCTTGCTGCTGATTGTGGGAGAGAACTCGAAACAGAGGGATGCGGGGCGAGGCGGAGCTGCCCTCCTCCTCTCTACAGCTTCAGAGCAGAGCTTCTCCTCATCCTCCTCCCCGCTCCTTATCACGGGTGTTAGGCGATATCAAAACTCATCTTCAATTAGCTATTCTGCCTCCGCCCCCATTCCCACAGCAGAGGTTGTAGAGACTTAGTTCTCTTTCGCTTCGTATATAACAATGGTGTTGTGTTATATACAACACAAGGGAAAAACCCTTCATCACCAAGTGCTCCCTGGGCCGGTTGTGGCCACCACTAAGAAAATACCGTTTTCTGTCCGGATAAACTCCCCCGCATAACGTTGCCTTCTCATTTCTCTACCCAGGAAAGAAAATCAATCATCAGAGCTGGTCAAAACCGCCCAGTGAATTGTTTTGCACGGGTCAAAGTGAACCTGTCCTCCTGGAGGCATTTTGCGGGAGTAGCTCCGTTTCACACGTGTCCTCTCTGAGCGCGGGAGGAGCCGCTTGTGCCTGTTGGCATCATAGAAACCCCCCTCTACTTCCCCTTCTGAAACAGTTTTCCTTGCCATTTTCCTTCCTTACCGAAAGATCTGACACAAATGGCAAGTAAAAAAAATATAATTAACCCCCCCCAAACAACTAAATTCGCCATCTCAGCTAAGCAAAACGCTTCTCTTGTGCCGAACTGATAATATCGGTCTGCTTTTCTGAGAAATTTCGGGGGATTTGTTCCTCCTTGGAACGAAAGTTTGATTTAAAACGTTAAAATAACATCTTCCAGAGCGAGTCCGACCAGTTCTGTAAATGCAAGTCCTACTGGGTTGTGGAAAAAATAAAATAATAACTACAAATCAAACCAACCACATCACAGAACTAGAGACTTCAGAGTTAACAGGTCGGAGTAATTAGACAGCCTATTAATAGCCTTGCTTCTCGCTGCTATAAAAAGTAAGGGGATGGCTCCTGTCTGGGAAGGTATGCGCGGGCATTCCACGGGAGTTAGGATAGAGACCGATGAGGTGGAGGGAGATGTTCCGACTAATCGCACGGGGGGCCACAGACTGGCAAAATGTGTGACACCCCCAACTTTTACTTTGCCTTCCCCACATCCCTCTCCTTGCAGACGCCGGGTTTTCTCTTCATTAGTTTTAGCGATGTCTCGGTGGAGCCGTGGGTAACATCCCAACCAGCGCTCAAATAAGAGATGCTGCTGCTAATCCACTTCCCTGGAAGGAGACGCCTTCCTCTCCCTTTTGCTTTTCTTATCCTTTTTGTTCTTGTTCCCCCTTTCCCACCCTCCTCTTTCCCGGTGTTAATGGCTTGGTGGACACAGCCCTCTATTTGCAGTCAAAAGTATAAATATATGCATTGCGGTGTGAATAGCTCCATTTCCATTTCGTTCGTGCCATGGCCGGGCAGTGTTTATCCATTTCACTCCAGGACCTAAGGAGCTGTGCAAATAATTCGCACTTTTCGGTGGTTGTAGGAAAAGGCTGGGGTTGTGCAGCCGTTGGTCCTGCTCACATTGAATTTGTAACTCATTTTTAAGGGACGCCAGCATTTTCACGCATTTAAAAGAGCCTTTTAAGGCAATCATCCCAAAAGATGCTCATAACTAGGTGTCTTATAATTTGTTGTTCCCCTGCTGTATTTGGCTTATTTTTAAAAGGTCGCAGATGACATAATTTTAAGGAGTCAGATGAGTTTATGTTAATTCTGATTGGATGAGTAGGAACAAGATAGGCAATCTGATACACATAAGGATTTTTTTTTCATGTTTTCCTCAATTCTTACTGTTTTTTACATACATACGTTTTGCATGCATAATTTCTTAATTCGTCATCATTGATGGGCATAATGATTTTAGTATCTAAAGATGTAATATTGTAGTATTTAGCAAAGTAGATGGGAGTAATCTCAGGGTTTCCTCTGGTTATTCATGATATGGATAGATTTAGTAGTCTTTTTATGAAGTAACTAGTTCTCAGAGTAAATCAATGTAAGAGAAGGCTGTATAGTGACTACTACTACCAAAAAAAAAAAAAAAAGGAAAATTATGTTAAATAATCTTTGAGCATAATGCCATGCAACAGTATTTCAGAATTAGCTGCAAACATCCACCAGTAACCAGGATGGCATCTGGATCATGGATTTGTCAATTACTGATGACAACCAAACAAATTTAGCCACACACACACGTAAACCAATGCAAAAAAACATTTTAAAAGTTTTGCAATAGATTTGAGTGTATTTTCTTTGCTTCAGCCATGAATTTTCATGGTTCTGACATCTCTGTAGATTGTTTTTTCTGACAAATCAAGTGTATGTGAATAAGTGCTTAAAACAAAGCCCTCCTTCTATATCTCTATTCTTTACCAGATCCTAAAGTGGTCGAAGGCTACTCATTCAGCTGAAATTCTTCCCTGTCGTGGTGATCCAAGCATGGAGAGCCAGTTCCACAGACCTCCACAGACCCATCTATTGAAGCTATAAACCCTGCTAATGTATCAGTTCTGAGGTCTGTAAAAAGAATTACCAGTCGGCTCTTCAAGTCTTTGTTACAGCTTAACAAAGTTGTCTTTAAACAGATCTTGTCCCAAATCCCAGATGAACACTTGGATAGCTAAAGCAGAGCTTTCTGATGTTACAGCCTGGCAATTGTTAGCCCCCCAAACAAACACAAATAATACTAACTCAGTGACTATCATAGTTCCTGATATGAACTTGGCAATATTAAAGTAGATGCTTATCCCTTTTTTTTATGTCAGTTTTTTTTATGTGGTTTAAGAGCACCTCTTTTTGATGCCATACCATTCCATGGACACTAAGAATGGCAGATCCTAGCTCCATGGCCAGCACTGCCCTATACATTTTGTTGTCCTTACTTCTGAGGACCAGTGTCTCCAACAGAAAGGTGGATAAGAGTAGTTACACTGGTACTATCTTGTGGCATCACAGCTAAATCTAATAGATGTGGATAATTAAAGCTTTAGGAGTGCTTGGAGATAAAAAAAGTCATTAGGGCTCAGCTGGCTTGAGACCTTTTCTCTATCTTTCTCGAGCTTTTCCCCAAATATCCCACAGCACTGATCCCCACAGGCCATCAACCCATCTGTATAGATCACAGCTTCAGGTAACATTAACATAAAATCAAGGTGTTTCAGCTTCTACACTAAGCCAAACTCCTTCCCTGCAAAAGAAGCTGTATTGCAAAACATTACCAAGAAGATTCATCTTGCGAGGGCAAAGTGTTTTGTGTTTTCTTCTCCCTTTCAGTTTGGTAATGGGGTCACACCTGGGGTGGCAGGAGAGGTCTGTCTTCTGGCTCAGAAGTAGAGATCTCAGCACTTCCTCCTCTGCTCAGTCACCAGAAAGTGCAGCAAAATTTTTTTTTCCTGCCTTTTCACCAGGGTACAGAGACTGTAACAGTCTCTGACCTGGCTTAAATGGCTCTCCGTGCTTTGGGTTTTAAGTTTTAAACTTTTTTTTACTGAAAAATATAGGGGGTTACAAGACTATGCTCCAAGACTCATGGAACCGGAAGGTGGTGTAATTCAGTTTAAAACCAGAATTTAAATTGTAGTCTATTTCTAATTCTTACTACCTATAAGAATAATCACTAATCACCTCAAAAAACATGCTTATGACCTTTGCTGAGTTTTTTAATCCATTTAGTTTTGCTTCTCATAACTTCAATGGAATTGTTGAACGACATTTCCTTTAGCAGAGGTTTTCCAAACAAATTAACTTCTTTTCTGCTTGCAAGAAATGGAAAAAAACATATTTTGCTCATGCTTGCTTGAAATTACTTGTGTCTCCAAGGTACAGAAGGGACATATCTTTTGCAAGTGTTTCCTCTAATAAGCTAAGAGAGGAGAAACTAATCATTGTGAACTGTAGCTACTAGAAAGTTAAAATTACTCTGTACAAAAATACGCTAAATGTAGTTCAGTATTTGTACTAGTTGACCATAGAACTGACCATGATGATTCTATGTGGAAAATTGTAAGGCAAACAATCAGATCTCAACTGGAAGTAGAGGACCCCTGAATTTAATGGAATTGGACCAAATGAGCAGGACTGTCCCTGAAGAGCTCACCCGAACCTTAAATGTCTGCACTGCAGCTGGAGTGTTCACATCATCTGGACATTGTGGATACACCCAGTATTGTTACAGTGAATGCAGAGTATGTGTGTCAGCCATTTTGACAGAGTAGAACTGAACTGCTAAGCAAATGGGAAGGCAGAGGGCTGATGAGAACAATCTTTTTCAGGGCTCCGTGACTATTTTTTCCTGGGATGGCAGCAGGACCCAGGAGGGCTCATAAATATGCTTTTCCTCCACAAGGAAGAAGTGTTGCCTTGAGTCCATATCCAAAAAACTGCCAGGGAACTATTGTCAGACATCTCACAGCACTTCAGAGGATGGGGACTGGCACACAGGCGACCTCTAACTCATCCAACTTCTTGAACAGAGGCACAAATCAGCACACCTAGATTTGCACCTCACTGAAGTATGGAATAAGCACACTATATCCTTTGTGATATTCAGCATTTTCATGCTTCCCAGTATTTTACATTCTCATGACTACAAGCTAGCAATGTGCCCTTGTGGCCAAGGACAGTAGCATCCTGGGATGTATTAAAAGGGGTAGAGTCAGTAGGTCAAGAGAGGTTCTCCTCCCCTTCTACTCTGCCTTGATGAGAACATATATGGAATATTGCATCCATTTCTGGGACCCTCAGCTCAAGAGGTACAGGGGAACTGCTAGAGAGAGTCCAGCACAGAGCCATGAAGATGATTAGGGAGCCTCACCGTTGTGAGGAAAGACTGAGGGAGGTAGGTCTCTTTAGCTAGGAGAAGAGAAGACTGAGGGGTGATCTCATTACTTGTAAATATGTAAAGACTGAGTGTCAAGAGGACAGAGCCGGGCTATTTTCAGTGACATCCAGTGATAGGACTTGAGGCAATGAGTGCAGGCTGGAACATAGGAGGTTACACAGAAATATAAGAAAAAACTTTTTCACAGTGAGGGTGACAGAACACGGGAACAGACTACGTGGAGAGCTTGTGGTGTCTCCTTCTCTGGAGACATTCAAAACCCATCTGGATGCCTTCCTGTGTGACCTGGTCTAGGTGCTCCAGTAGGGCGATTGGACTAGATGATCTGTTGAGGTCTCCTCCAATCCCTGACATTCTATAATTCTGTGGTGTCAAAAATACAGCATCCAATGGATTCAAGTGTTTCTCAGTCCTCTATTTGGAAAGCAGAAACCTGCTGTGTAAAGCTCTAGATGTAAATAGAAGTCTGATAGTGAAGGACCAAACTCCAGTGGGAGTTTTGCTGGAGAAAGGTCTTGCACAGGTTGATCTATTTAATTAAAATGCAATAAAATGCAATTTCCTTTTCATCATTATGCTCTAGTGTCTAGCTTAGAATCACAAATTTGTTAAAGGCTGAGCATCTGTGGTTACCTCTTGTTAAAAAATCAAAAAGATACTTTAAAGAAAATATGCTAATAATTAAAAATTAATTGAATGGTCTAAATGAAGAGTACTGACAATATTAAAAGGGGTAATGAGCTAATTATTTTTGTTGATGTTGGTTACTCATCTGTGGGCCATCAAACTATAAGCTGGGGCAATTTATTGACTGCAATTTAAACTGGATATGTGCCATATTATTCAAGAGAAACAATACACTGCAAAAACAATACAGAGAAGAGGTAATTTGTACAGAGTTCACAAGACAATTATATCATCTAATTATGAAACTGACTCACTATGCCCTTGGCTCTATTTATTATAAGAGAATTGAAGGACATACTAAACATACTGAGAGTCTAATAATTTATATTTAAATTCTGCCTGTATACTCAAGCATCCAGGAACAACAGGAGACCTGAAGGAGGATGCCTTGATACAGGTCTCAGGATACTACTTCATTTTTCTGTGCACTGCAAATTTAACTACTGCCTCATTTGGCTGAAAAGTGCCTTGAAACTTGATCATTAACACAGAAAATATTTAACAATCCTAAAAACACCACACAAAGTTTTTATTTACTTATTTCAGGATTTGACAGTAGTTTAAAATCTGCCTGTACTTCATATGCTTCATTGGCATGGCATCTTTGTGGAGTGACCCAACAGAAGCACGTGCGTCCAAGTAGCTGTGTCTCATGTTCAAACAGAAGCCAAATTGCTGAGGTGTCTGAGCTGCAAGACATAACCCAGGCTCTGCACATGCAACTGATTCACTCACAGTGAATCTCATCAAAGCACAGAAATGACCAAGACCAAAAAAAAAGCAAGCTATTGAATTATTCTCCAAATGCCCGAGTAGTAGCTACTCTGCAGTTCTTTCCAGATGTTTTTCCTTGAACTTTTAATGCTATTTAAGAGATGTACAAATACTTTCTTTATCAATCATGCAATAAAATTTATCAAATAAAACTGGTTTTTTTATCTCTTCTGTTGTTTATTATTCTCACTTTTTGCATTTTGTATTTGAATAGATTTTGATGGGTGACATCTAGCCATACTAGAGGGGAGGCTGATGTTCAGGAGGATTATGAAGAGTTTATAAAACAGGAAAAAACCTCAGTGTCTGTTTATTTTCTTTTATTAATATATGCAAGCCAGCTTGCATATATTTTTTAAAATGAATGTTACAAGTATCTAGGAGACAGAATAGCATAAAGCCTGGGAGGCCTGGATCTGAATTTGACTCAGGTAGAGAAGCCATAGTTCTGTTTGTTGGAAGGGTCAACCCTGGCTAAAGAAATCCTCTCCCTCTGCCTGGAGGAGTCACCTCGCTACCAGCAGAGCAATCCACTGCCTTCTCCCAGATGTGTTAATGAAACTCCTCGTGGGACCATGGGGAAAGAAAGACCATTGAAACAATTACAATTAAAAATAGCTCTCCTCCTTCTGTGAATGCTTTATTTTTAACTTCCATCACTTCAGTGCTATGATTTAAGCACCATTCCACACGTAGCTGCTTTGGCACAGCTCAGGAGGTGACAAGCTGCAGGCCAGAGGTGGGAACAAATATGGGACAGGAGATGGTTGCAAAAACTTGGCTGCTAAAGGCAGAACTACAGTGTGATAGTTCATTGTATGAACTTAAACTTTGCCTTTCCTGACTGTTTTCACAGTTATGGAGCCTGTTTTGCTGCAAATCCCTAGTACTGAAGTACATTCCTACCGCAGCCTTGTTCATTTACATTAGAGATCTAAAGTCATAAGAGTTTTATCATGGAGGAACATGGCAAAGGCAAAGCCTCAGCAAAATCATGAGGCTTATATCCTTAAAAGCATTTACTTAAATGGCTAAATTTTATGCAGTAAAAGGCTTAACAGGACAGAGTTAGGAGCAGACATATAGTCAGGAACAAAGTCTTGGTCATAATGCAACAGCCACCTACACATTTCAGCTGTGTTCCTTGGCATGTTTCTGATGACAGCCTTACACGCTGAGGATCAAGCTGTACATATGGTACAAGACTGAGTAAGAACATCTATTGGATGGGTCATTTTGTCCAGGATTTGGGTGTGCTTCCAGTCTTTCTTAAAGCACAGGCCATGAGTCACTTGCTGAAATCTCCTTATCTTTCCAACTTCCTGCCACCCATGGACCTCAGGTGACGGTGGCCCTTTGATTTCTTCTGTCCTCTGCCTGTCATTTTTGTCTCTCGAGGACTCAGAATCTACAACCTAATTTGAATTTTTGCATATAGCTATGTAAGCACTTGGGTGAACTTGGGTAGCCTTTAGCATACAGGAAGTCAGATAATATCTAGTCTCCCCTCCATCAGGGTAAAAGTGTGTCCCTAACATGTCATTAATCAGTGCCTTCTAGAGCAGACAGCACAGTGCATCATATAACCCATCCTACAGTTCCCTGTATTAAAAGCAATCATCTGACTTGTTCAAATGCAGAGCATTCCCAGCATGGCATCTCCCAGTAGCCACTATAGTCAATGGAGAAAATACTCATTCAGTTGGATTTGGACCTCTCCTTTAGTGCTTCAGGTAACTCCCCTTAAAAGTCTGGGCTTTGAGCCTCCATTGTGTTCATCTGCCACCATTTTCCTTCTGGTCTTGACCCAGACCAGGTACCTGGAAGATTTTGTTATTGATGACCAGTACTTATGGCAGATACACGATTTCCGTGTCAAGCTTTTTAATAAGACCACTTTGTTATCCTACTCAAGTATATGGCTTCTCTTCTGTTCAACACACACTGTTCCAGTCCTCCCTGAAGTTAGCAGGCCTCCTTGTAATGCAAATAGATTTCAAATAAAATAACATCACAATGGCTCTGAAAGCACACTTCCATTGTACTTGACAGCATTTTGGTGGCATAAACAAAATACCTAGTGAGACTTCACCCTTGAAAGTTAACTATCTCCAAAATGTGTCATCCTGTAGTAGAATGAGTGGGCCTAAGCTTGGCTTGACCAAGTTGGAACATGATCTGCAACACTTCAAGGGGTCTATGGAGCCTTAGTCCTTAGTGACTGGTCTGTGATTTCAGTGATTTGCACTGGAGTACTTTCCCGCTTGTCTGTGAATCTCATTCATGCCTTTTTTGCCCTCACTTCCCACAGGTGAAGCATCAAGCAACCATACAGAGTATACAGGAACTACACATTCTCTCTAAATTTTTTTTTAATATCTATTTTCCTAGTAATGCTTATCTATCCATCAAACTGGCAGTTATGTCAGAGAAGATTCAAACTGCTCATACAAAGCCTTTACCAAAGTCAGCCAAAATTCCAAGAAAAAAAAAAAAAGGCAGCCAAGCAACTAATCCTTTTTGGAGTTGTCAGATTGTGACCTGAGGCATGCTTTCAGAGGACAGGCAGAAATCGGGTTCTTTCCCAAATGAGGAACAATGTGATGATTTAACTACGGAAAGCTAAATGAAGAGCATACAGTTTCTGCCTGTGAAGGAAACATTCCCAAGAAAAGGACTGATCTGACGTAGTCAGAGTGGATGGTAACGAACTGCCAGACAGGCTGTACTGATTCAGAGCTCCCACTCCTGCACTCCCTTTCCTGGCAGTAGCTTATGTGAAAGAGGAGAAAGAAGGAAAATCCATGGAATAATGAAGATGAATGCAATAAATATACCTGAGCCTGTCTACTTGGTTTAGTGGTTAATGCCACTAAAAAAAACTCTGCAGAGCTTTAAACAGTTCTTAGTGATGAAGATTTATGAAGCCCTTTTAAATACTTCATTAAGGGGTCAGAGAGATTTAAGTGGCCTCGCAAGCTCTGCACTGAGCTGAGAGATTCACTTTGCAGAAACTCAGACGAAGTCAGTGAGTGGAAAGCTGGTTTGCAAGGACTCTTCACATGCTCTGGCTTGAGAGGAACAATTTTGTGAGCTCTATGGACCTGGAGAGTACTGGGCAATGCTGAAGTGCCAATCAGGATTGTATCATATAAAATAGTTAAAGAAAGCTGCTTAGCACAAGTGAACATAGAATGATAGAATTGCCTAGGTTGGATGAGCTCTTTCATATCGAGTCCAAACATCAAACTAACTCTGGCAAAAACCATCACTAATCTAAACTTTATCTCTAAGCACTGTGTCTACACATCTTTTTAATATCTCTATAAATAGAATTAAGGTAAGCATACTAAGATAAGCAGGCCAAGTCTGCATACGCTCTCTGCATACCTCTCTTCTTCCATCTTCCCTCAGTTTGTCCACAATATAGTAAAGTATTTCAGTACTTCAGGTGAGATGTTTTCCTCCTTGCTGCTGCCTCCAAGCAGTTGTTTAGAACTGTGATTATTTAGACATAAATAGTAGTGCTCATTAATCTAGCAAACACTTACAGCTATGAAAATGCAAATTAGGTTGGCTTGTTTGTGTTTTCAAGAGAGAGAGAAGGTGGTGGCATTAGGTGGGAAGGAGAATGTTCCCTGGATGCTGCTGTTAATAACCTTTTCGTCTCACTGTGAGCCAGGGAACGTTTCATCTACACCTTTCAGAGCTTTGCTGGGCTCTATTCCATCATCATTGAGGTGGGTGTGCATCATGAACATCTTGTAAAGGTGGTTCATGGACTGATGAATAGGCCCAACCCCCTATAAAAGTTAACTTTGAGACTTTTGGGGGTTTTTTATTAATAGGTTTGCAGCAGAGTAAGCTCTGGTGACTGGCAAAGCCAGAAAACCTTGGCAGAACAAGACACGAAGGCTGTTCTGGTAGCATCACAGGTGAAAGTACCATTGCCTTTGGCTTGCTGATACTATCCAGCCATCAGAAAGCTGCTACACTTGGACTAGATCTAGTGGACTAGATCTCATGAGCAGCTACAAAATTCAGTTACCAAAGCAGCAGATCTCTTCCAGACTGCCCACCTGAAGAAAATGCCCTTCACTATATAGGGTCAGATGAAGTGTGGGAGATATGACACAGCCTCAGTGCTTAGCAAGCAGGCAAAGGCCTCCCCTGGAGCTAAAAGTAAGGTAAAAAGAGAAAGATAGAGGATGGAGCATGGGAGACTTCTGAAAAATCTACTTTAAGAGGAGAACTGCAAGACTGAGCTATCAAAGTCCTCCCTCACTTCATGTCCTGTTCCAACAGCTGCCAACAGCAGCCGCTTACAAAAGCCTCCCCTCAAAAAAGGCTGCAGAAAGCAGTCCCTCTCCTGCTTTGTCCTCCTATCAAAAAGTGTTAAATACCTTAAAATCTGAATGCCTTCAACATGAATTGAAATGGGCTCCTGAGTTTCAATAGTATGCAACTGGAAGGAGAATCCCATGATGATGTCAGTTCAACAATTAATTTTCATTATTTTAAAGAAGCTTTGTCATACTAGCCCTCATTCAGGAACATTTTTTATATTCACAGAGCTTAAAGCACCTGCTTTACACTAATTGAGAGGGGTGGAGGCAACCATTTGCTAATGAATAGGGTTTCTCCATCAGGTTTCATGGCAGAATGTCTCAAGTTTGTGGTAGCCTCCAGTAAGGTTGAGATTCATGCAACAGACAATTCGACTCTATGGGTGACTGCACTACTTTAGCATCTATTAGAAATGCTGCATTTGCTACAGAATCTGCAAAAACAAGCCAAAGCAACATTTCCACAACAGTTAGTCAGTAGCAATTTGGTGCTAACAAATAGCATAAAGAAGTTCATCTACCATTGTTTCTGGCCTGCAGACTTTTTAGAGGAGAAAAGGGCCTTACCTTCCTACCTTCATTTGAATACAATCCCTTCTGGTGCATTCCTGAAACCAGTCACAAAGACAAGATGTGTCTTCCCTTGTGCAGGAGTAAGAGATTCAGTGGTGAGCCAATGATCATTATGCCAGCTGGCAGGAAGGAGAAGCCTCTCCCATGACAGTGAGTCATGAGATCTCAGTGTTGACAAGGAGAGCTACTACAGAGGAGCCAGTTGCGTAATGTCCCAAAGAAGAGTAATTAAGTGGCTTCATTGATACAAGTTTTGCATGAGCTATGCACTACAAATAGCAGCTTCATTCAGATCATTTCCATGACACATGCTAGAGATAGGAAGAGCCAAGATAATGATGTTTTGCTGGGGCATTTTGGGAAACTGGGGATGAGGAATTTTTTCAGAACGGAAAGCTAATTTTCTTTGCTGAAGACTTTGTTTTGATTTCAAGCACTGCTGACTGTGCATTGTTGCCACATTTTTGAGATACCTTTTTTTACTGCTCCTTTGAATTGTAGGGCACAGGGAGATTTCTGCATTAGACAAAGGCTCTTCTGAGGCATATGCTGCAAGAGTGGAAAGAACTTGCTTCAGATCTGCCATAAATAAGAAGTCAGATAATTTGATCTGACTACCGTCAGGAGTTACTCTTGCCTACCCTAAAGAGGAAGGGGATATAGGGTGACAAAAAGAAGTGGTGAGTGGCTTGGGCACCCTATGTCTGAGTTCCTGGGTGCCAGCATTAGCCCAGGATAACAATAGTTCCACACCCAAGAGGCACAGTACATTTTTTCTTTCACTGCCATTGCTTGGGAGATGGTTGCAATGGCTCACCAAGGCTGTCCACACATAAGCCCACATCACTCCCATAGGCAGACCCCAACCTATATGGTTTTGGGGTAAAAGCAAAGTGTATAATTACTTGGAGAGCTTAACAATAGCTCCATAAAATAGATTCACAGTGAAACGTACCCTGGTCCTTCATCCAGAGTTATACTCATAGGCTGCTGAAGGAGGAAACATTTAAGATGAATCTATGAATCAGGGCCCCATTTGCCATTGTTTAGGTGGGATTTTAAAATAATTTTCTTACATGAAAAACAATACTAATAAAATTTTAGTATTAAAATCATTTAGGGGCTTGCACTGATACCAAATGAACACTCCTAAAGCTTATATTCGCTTTGGATTTGTGAGCTAAAAGAAAAACAAAACAAAACAAAACAAAAAACCCCAAAGCAGAGTAGAAAGTCATTTTTCCTTGAGCTAATGGGAAACAAGCCAGCATTTGATTTTTCAAATCTGGTTTCTTCAGCTAATCGGCAGTCATGCAGAGTGAGCAGCCTGAAAAGGAGAGTAACTATCAGTGTGTTACACCTATTATACCTAAAAGTGGGTTATGTTTCCCACCAACTCCCTCAAGCAAAACCTATACACTTGTGGAGAATCATATTTTTTTCCTCTCTCTGTGATGAGGTTTTAGCAATAAGTGAGTAGAAATGTTTACTGCTAATCTTCCTCTTTTGGGCTTTGAAAGCTGTTATGGCTCTCATCTGGGAGCTGCCAGCCCAGCCACCACATTATCCTCTTTCTGCAGAAGGGAAGAAGAACATTGCTCTTCCCTTTCCCCTCCATGTGGTAAGAAGTCATAGGGAACCACAGAGTTGCCCTCTGTTTCCAGACCACAACCAGATTGCCAGAGAGCTTTTCCCGCTGGAAAGCAAAAGTCTGTGACCACCCGTGTGCCTGTGTACACACCCTGGACTGTGTGTAGGAAATGGAGTGGGCAGGAGACATTCTGCTTTGAGCTAACACTGCATGCACCCCCTGGACCATACTGGCACTGGGAGAGCATGGAGCACAAGCAGGAGTGGGAGCATCTGGCATCAGCAGCCACCTCAGTAGCTGTGTGGGATGGTATCACACCTATTGCATCACCTGGAATGAAATGGAGGATTTGGGTTCTTCCCATTGAGTTGAAGGAGAAAGCAAGTAGGTCTTCAGAAGCATAAATTGGCTTGTTGCAAAGAGAGCAGGAATGTGTGGAGGGTTTTTTTTTCCTCTGTTTCCAGATAGAAGTGATGGGCTAACTGTTCAGCAAAGGTACAGGCAGAGTTAAAAGACTACAAGAGAAGAATGAAGAATCTACACCATCTGTGATTTTAAGAGTAAGTTAAACATCTCTGGAGAAGGTAAGACACAGAGGAGAAAAAGGATTAGCTAACTCTATGGGATCCATCTGAGTAGAAATCGCTCTTATTCTTCAAATGAACGATTTTACACATCTGCTGGTAGACAGTATGATTAGAGTGGAGAAGAGTTGCTCTCCTCAGCCACATGATACATTGAAAATCAGTGACCAGCTCCAGGAACAATTCGCTATCAATGTTTTGCCTCAGAATTAGTCATGAAACCAAGAGGAGTTAAAAAAGGAACGGCTGTGGCTCAGCAATGAAACCCTTTCAGCAATTAAACTCCACCAATAAATACTAGCTGGTGCTGGAATGAGCCCTTCTTTCTAGAAATCATTTTAGCTGTGGAAAATATAAACTGTGTCTTCCCTGCAGACACAGCCAAAACTAATCAAAATACTCCTCGTAACACAAAGGAAATACCTCTGGGCTGCGATAAGGAATATGAATGTAGTCATTTTATGTCTCCACTAGCTAATAACAATAAGATGGGCTGGTGGCACGGTTTTCAGCATGGAGATTAATAGTCAGGGAGAAGCTGAGAAGGAGAAAGTACACTTTCAGTTTTCTTTCCGATGGCTAATTAAAAAGCCCATATCTGAGAGGAAATGTTGTGGAAATGAGAGCTATTTGGATGTGCCTTCCCCTCATATACTGTCACTCTGCTTTGTGAGGAATGCTTTATTAACGCTAATCTCATCCCTGTGCTTTGACAGAAGTTATGGTTTCCTTCCTTTGCAACCACTAAGGCTCAGTTCTATTATGGGGTTTGTTTAATGGGACCTTTATTATTTTACTAAATTACCTCATCTTCTGGGAACAAACTTAACCTTGAACTATGAAGCTAAATGGCTTTTTAATGACGCAAGTCTGTTTAGAAATTGTGCTTTGATGACTCTAAGTTTTCTTAATTCTGTATGTTTGATATGTGCAATATACATTAAAAAGTGACCAATTTCTATAGACTTGCCTGATTTACAGTTTGATAATCAATTTTTCTGCCATTATCAGGGTTAAGACAAGAGGGAAGTAATTCTCTTAATGCTATTCGAGCATCAGTGAGGAGTCCCTTGTACCACTAGGAGGGCCATCTTCATTAAGTTGTGAAATTATACAACACTGATGCTTAAATATTCAATATTAAAATGTTTAAATTCTTAGATAATATAAGTTTCTCTCCTAGGTGCATTTTGGGGTGGAGCCTTCTTGTGCTGCCATGTTGGTCAACAAGAAACAATGAGAAACTACCATTGAACTAGATGAGATGGTGGTTGCAGCCAGTGCTTGTAGTCAGGCCAAATCAATGTGATTTTCTAGGACAGTCTATGCTGATGGTGAATCTCTTGGATCCCAGGCAAATTACTTTCTTGCAGGGCAGCTGTACGAGTGCAAGGAGTGAAGCACCATATGGGGCCATTTTGTTAAGATATGATGCACACTAGAAGAATTACTGTCTTGGCTTCTGTTTGATTCCCTCCCAAATGCCTGTAAGTCACTGCAAACCCACACAAAAGACTTCTTGACTCTAGAAAAATGTATGTCTCTGTTTAGGGTGTGTGCAGTTTGGATACTTCTGAGACTATATTGCCCAGAGGTCACCTTTGGGCTAAGCTGGGGGCAGTGTTTTTTGTTTGTGTCAACCCTGAGTGGGAAGCAATATATGAAAATCAAACAAATATGCTGCTTGCTAATGGAGTAGCTACAATGTAATGACCTATTTATTAAAGAATATTGTTAAAGTTTGTAAGCTTCTTTCTTCATTTCCATTCAGAAGAGCTCTGCATCTTCCTGAGGTAGGAGCAAAGACTGGGTGCTACCTCCTCTTTCTCATTGAATGACTAGACCGTACAGCCAGGCACAGCCTATTATATCCTTTCTGAACACACCAAGATGCTCCAGACCTGCTGCACTTGTATACGCCTTCATCCCTTGCCTGTTGCCTTCTGGGATGGTTAGAAAACCAGCATCAGGAGGGCAGAAAGAACTTCCCAGACACTCTCTTTGCAAAGAAAAGGGGCCCTTCTCTGTCCCTGAATGGATGTGTGGCTTCACACACCAAGAAAAAAAGATTGCTGAAAGAGGTGGCAGCTACGGCCAGGTTGCAACACTGGAATAGCTTACCCAGACTGCTGAAAGGCTCCCAGGAGAAAAAACACCAGGGCTGATAGACAGATTGTGCAAATAGTCCCAAGGGCTCCAGGTAACCCTTGTCCATATAAGACTTCCAGTTTTGCCCCATGCTTATGGGGAACAGGGCTGCTATGAGCTTTGGGCATTTTTCATTCTACCTTTGTCACCCTGACACATCATGTGAAAACAGGTATCTCCAATGACAGTCTCAGTTGTCACTAGTTTTTTCATGCACCCAAAATCAGCTAAATTTTTTTCAGAGCAGAAATCAACAGTTCTGATATCTGGTTTCCCTGTCCACAGAAGTTGCTAAGAAGCTGCTGCCCAGCCTGGTATTTACACTCAAACTAAGAACAGGTCCTCTTTGTCTGGATGCTTTTTATGGATGACCCACTTCTAACATCTAAGTCACTCTGGGGCAAACTCTTCATCCTTTTTAGATGTCATCCCAGTAAGATCATTCCTTCCCTTATTGTAGCTTTTTATATAGACACCTCAGCACTTGCCACAAGGCATGGTGGTTAGTTCACCTAAAAAAATAGCCAAGCACCCCTCATCTAGAAACATCTATTCCTTCTAGCATCCCTTTCCTGTAGCAGTCCTGGGCCCTCACATTATTACAAGTCTCTGAAAACCCTTGCCCCACAAAGCAGGATGGACAGCTTTCTCCTGAGGGAGGCCTTCATAGATGTCTGTCAAAGTGTTTACCAGACAAGAGCTGTGGGACAACACAATGGTGCCAGCATCAGGAAAGCTGAGAGAGGAATCCTGGTAGAATTTTATTGTCTGGAGACAGCAGCCTTTTCCCACTTCTTTTATACAGGACGGAGATGTGGACTGGGTTCCAAAACCATGTTAATCACAGTAGATTCTGCCACTTTGCTTCCACACCACCTGGGTTTACCCAGATGCCAGTGCAGCTCCAGTCCAGTGAGATAACCAAGGAAGGACAGAATACCTACCTTGCTCCTTATACCTTAAACTGCAGGTTGACCACCCCTGTTTTATTTCATCTTCCTTACCTGTAGCAGGAAGAAAACAATGCCCTGCAAGAAGCCACTGAAAGTGAGAAGTCTGTATTTCCAATAGAACCTCTACAGGCAAAAGAATATCTTTTCATATTTCCTACTACCCAGCCCTTTGGACAAGTGCAAGTTCAACCACCATAAATTTATGGCATTGCTTGGAAAGTTAGTTGACAGACAAGGTCCTGCTGTGCTACTAAACATAAACATTTCACCTTCAGGTTGTGTTAAGCCTTGGCTGGATTTCTTTTTTTTAAACAATTGGTTGGTGTTTTTTTCCAAATGGGAATGCAAGCAGCTGAAGCCCAGAGAGAAAACATGAAAATAGATTTCTAGGAAAGTAACCAAAAGAGCTTTACCAGCAGAACAAGTTGCTTATCAAGAACTATTTTAGGAACATGAGGAAATGAAACTTTGAAGAGAGAGAGTTCCAAGAGGGAAGATTTACTGAAGAGCTGAGGGTTCAAAGGAGGATGACAGCACAGCTATCAGAAAACCTTCTCTGCACCTGTTTCTCCACCAGCTGCTGAACTGTACTCCCCCTCCTTTCTGCTGGCAGCTGAACAGCCCAAGATCTGCATCCTCTTCTGTACTAATCCACTCTGCCGTCTGTCTGGAATTGTTTGCCAGTCATCCATCCTCTCCTCCTCCTGAGCAGAGATGCAAGACACAGTTTCTAGTTTTAATGCCCAGCTGTGCTCCAGCCATGCTCTCAGAAAACAGGGTGGCAGGTTCCCAGATGTACAAGGGAAATACCTTCTAGTTTCCTTACTACAGGTTTCTTAGGCTGGAAGCTGCTTCTTTCAGAGGTTTTGCCCAGCATTTAACACCAAAGGAGTCATGTCATCTTCACATTATAGGTGGCAATGTGTTTTACTAGAATAATGTAGTGTGTGGAGTTGGAAGGGGCTTTCAAAGGTTATCTAGTCAAATCCCCTTGCGGTAAGCAGGGATATCTTGCACTAGGTCAGGTTACTCAAAGCTGCATAAAGCCTGGCTTGAATAGCGCAATAAGCATTTTTATTTTGGTCCATTTGTACAAATGTACTGTAAATCAGTCTGATTTTGTGTTGACAAGTGACGCCACGCCTAGATAAGAGAAACTGGGAGCACTTCCCATCTCTGTCAAACCCCAGCTCTACCCCATACTGAACCATTGGCTTGCACTGGTTGCAAGACCACCCAGGCTTTTGCTTCTCATCTTTACAGGAAGGGGCATTATGGAGCAAATATGGCCCAGCAGGCTTCTTTCCTATAAGGCCAGAGCAGGGTGGCACAGCCTGATGGTCCCCAGCAGACAGGTCCAACAACACCCTCAGATGTAATCCCTATGCTGCAGCACAGGGCAGATGTGAACAACAAAGCCTTGGTCAGTAAAACCCACTAAGCAAAGATGGCTGCATATCCCACCCATGTTCCTTGTAGGGAAACTGTCTCTCTGATCTCTCACCACTGCACACACAGGGCAATATAAATAACCTGCTGCAGCCTGGCAGCTGGTGGCCATCTTGTCACCACTGGCAGTGTGAGTGGGATATGAATAGATCCTTGGACGGCTGCTCCCAGAAAGACCAAGCCAGTTGCTTGGAGACTTTTGTTTGAGAGTTGTTCTTGCTTGCTCTTGGCACACATGACATTTTGAGAAAGCTGCCAGATCCTAGACAGCACCAGAGAGGCTGAGCTTGGGATGCAGCATATGGGAGGAAATGAACTGCCCAGAGACATGGTGAGCAAGAGTCAAGAACAGCTCATAGAGGAGGGAAAACCATCCCAGTAGCCCTGATAGGGCATCTGCTCCTTAGCCACATGGCAGGAACACCAGCACCTCCCCTCTTCAGGTGACACAAGGGCCTCAAGGAGACTTTTCTTTGAGGCACAGGTCTTTTGTTTTGACACCTTGGGTCATATTGAGCAGAGAGGGTGGATTTGGCTCCCAGCTGATCATGGCTCCAGGGAGACAAGGAAAAGGTCAAGGAGATTTGTTTCAGAAAAATTCTATCCACCCTGGGCTTGAACTATGTCTGATTATGATGGATTTCAAATAAAGAACAGCCCATATAGCACATAGCTAAAGCTTCTTCTCCTGGACAAAGAAAAAACCTGTTTCAATAGAACTTACATATCAAGTTCATGACCTCCTTAAACAAAATTATTCTCATCTGAACATCTGTGGATGAAATGCTTTTTTTTCATCCACTGTGAACAGTATTGACAACAGACTTTCCCCATCCCATCAGAATCCACTTTATAACATTCCTTTTGCTCTTTTGCATCCATGTCCTCCCTTTGCTCACAGACCATTACCTGGCTGCTGGCTACTCGGGGGATGGCACAGGCAAGAGGAACAACAAACCACAGAAGTACAGCAAGACATAGCTTGTGGTCAGATGTGGTTTTCTTTGTTTGCAAGTATTACTCCAGTTTGCAGTAAATTGGGGATTGTAGCCGCAGTCTTTGCTGTTATTGCTACCTCAGGAGAACTTGGAGGATTCATTCTAGATCTTCGGATTTTTGAATTGATAAAAGAGTTGTAGGGAATGTACTACAAGAGCTTCTAGCATAAGTTATATGCTTAGTGCTCAAAAATTTGTTCCAGTTAGATACATATAGATAATGTGTGCACACACCTCTTGACCTCAGGAAATTCCCACAGAGCATTAAGGCAAGAAATGGAAACACCAGGCCATCACACACCCACCCCTCCCCCTGCCTAACCAGGCTGGGGGGCCAACAGGCCCCCCGGCCTTTCTCCTCCCACCATGGCCACTTAGAAAATGCAACTCACCAGTGGCCTGTCCTGCAGCAGAGACACCAGGAGAAGCATCCCTCAGGCCCCACAGAGAGGGCAAATGGTGGCTGCTGCCCTTTCCCACTGATGTTAAATAGGATAGTCGGTGGATGGGGCTGATTTGGAACAGATGAGGAGGGGAGGATTCTCCAGTGGAGCCCAGGTGTGTGGGATTTGGGTGGAAATGGGCTGGAAAAGGGTTGGTGTGGGGCAGAGGCAGGAAATGGAGGAAAAGAGGGTTATGTGGAACCTGCCTAGAGGCAAACTGGGCAGAAAAATGGAAGGACTTGAGTGTTCACAGTGAGGGTGGTGAGATGCTGCAAAAGGTTGCCCAGAGAGGTGGTGGAGGCCCCATCCCCGGAGACATCCAAGGCCAGGCTTGCTGAGGCACTGAACAACCTGATCTAAAGCAGGATGTCCCTGCCCATGGCAGGAGGTTTGGTGATAGATGATCTTTAAGGTCCCTTCCAACTCAAATCATTCTATGATTCTAATGCATATGTATTTTATATGAGTATATATATGGTCTCCTACCACTGTACAGCCCTCTAGGCAGCAGCACTGTCTTCTTAGTGCTTGGTCACATCTGAGCCTGTTTTTAATGTCCTCACTGTCTTTGCAGACAGAAATTAGTGTCCTGGTGACTTTCTAATCTCTGGGGATCAGTTTCCCTCTGTCTGGTTGCACATCCAAAGGCTGTCAATGTCTGATGTCTACCTTGACTACCCAGGCAGGGAACTTGCCCAGGCTACTGGCTGCCCCAGGCGTCACACTTACCTCTTCAACCACAGTAATGTCTTCAACCACAGTGATGTTCTCAAGGTATCTCGTAAGCAGTGAGGCTGTATTTCAGACTGAAGAAGTGGGCAGCACAGAGTAGATATTACCACATCCTCTGCAGAAAACTCCTTGGAGAGTAAGAACAAGGTTCAAAGCTTTCACCTAAGCTTTGACCCCCTTGGAAAATGTTGTCTTACTTACACTTCTTAGAAAAATGGCTGAGTCTACACCAGCCCTGTGGCACCAGGGCAGCATGCCATCCCAGCACAACCACCTTGTGATGTCCTGGTGGGGTTGGGTTGCGTTCAGGGCCGAGAGGAAACCCAGCACCTTTGCACATTGGAGCCATTTACAATGACTTTTGTTGCTGATGGCGCATGTTTGGTCGTACTTGTTAAATCTTGTTAAACAGGAAACAGGTTTCAAGGCGAGAGGGTCTCTTAGAGTTCAAGCTCCCACTTTCAAATGTTCTTACAAGATGCACAATTGGCACTGCCTTACAGGAAATATTTAATTGGAGTCGGAAGGCGCTGACTCCACCGACCTTGTATTACATTCCTCTGCATACTCCTTTTGCAGTGATTTTCACCTATAGCTCAAATCACTGTTTTATTTATATCAGCCAATGGTGAGTTCAGCAGCCTCAAGGGGAAGAGCAGACTACAGAGATGCAGCAAGCAAAAGGGAGGAGGGAGCAGCAAGGAACAGCCTTATGAAGCAGAAGGGGCTGCCACAAAATGCAAGAGTGACATATTTATGAGTCCAGTATCAGTTGCCTGCACTGATAAGCCATGGTCATTAAAGGAAGGAAAAGTCACCTTTGTGTATATAAAATATACAAGATTCATAGTCTGAAAAGACTCCACAGGAAAGGATTAGGTAAATAAAGGATATCCCATAAAGCATAATGTGAAAATTAAATTACCTCATAAGGGAAGGCTGTCTGTCCCAGCAGTGAAAGTGAAGAAAAATGAAATTTCATTATTCCATCCTAAAGCTTGATTTTGGGTGGATCTAGACACATTGTTATTGATGTCTATTAAAAAAAGTGTTAAAATCCATTACGTTGGGCTGTAAATGCTGCAGCCTCCCATAAATTTTCACTGTGTTCTCACAAGGTGGTGAGAAGCATCCTATGCATTGCTGCTAATGGTGGTCAAACAACAGTAGTGCTGTTTCAGGGACGAGCCAGACTTTCAATGTTATTTCCAGTTTTGAGACTTCACCAGATATTCTTTTCAACTGTTTTGGGGAGCTGTAGTTGTAAAATACTTGGAAAAGTTTTCTTCCCTCTTCTGTGGACTTTTCCCATCAGCAAAACATACTCAGGATCCATCTATTTGTGTTTTAATTGGTCAGAGCACTTCCAAAGCTGAGGGAATCTTGAAAAATCAGGGAAAGCAAAAAGAAGCAAATTGAAAGAGTTCACATATTCCACCATCCAGCAGAAGAGACAATGGGAGGAAAAGAAGAGAAAGGGGAAAAGAACAATAATTGAGTATTTTAAAGTTTTATAATTAAAAAAAAAAAAAAACAACTGGCTTTCTATTTTGATACTCTGTGGAAAAAAGTTTGTAAGAATCTACTTCCCCAGTGTTCTGCAGCATCCTAGAAGGAACTCAAGCAAAGAACTCAGCACCAGCTCCTTGGCTCCCTATTCCCAGGGACATGTGCCACAGCTCCTGATCCAACTAAGAAACAAGTTTGACTTCTTCAGTGCATTACGTAAGTGAATCAAGCTAGCAGGGACCTAGGAAGGAGAATGGCATAGACTGCTTTTGCTCTGGAGCTGGCATCAGTATCTCTTCCCACCCACTCTTCCTCTCCAGATGTTTACAAGCCTGGGTGATGTTGCTGCTACACCTTATTCTGCTTGTGAAGCCTTTTGCTCCTCAGGAGCCAGTGGTTTCCTCTCCAGAATGTCTCCAACTCTTTAGGCCTCTGTATCAGGTGAATGTACTGAGCTGTAATGTGGGTGACCATTAGGCAGTGAAAGAGAAGAAATAAACCAAGCAAGAAACCTATTCTGGATAATCTGAGGGTGAAACTTAGTTCTCTTTGCAGACCAGGGATCTAATTGCATCATTTTTGCATGTCAATATGATAACTAAAGGGTCACCATAAACTGCTCTTCTCCTGTTTTTTAAACCTCCACATTACAGACTCATGGTATTAAACTTAAAAGTTTCTTTTTCAAGACAAAACAAACACAGGGCCTTTCATTTTACTCATGGCAAACAATGATGCTCCAATGGCCATCACTGACCTGGCTTTTACCAGACAGTGTCCTCACACTTCTGGAGGTGCCTTCTCCTTTCAAGTGCACAGGAAGAGATCCTTTATATTTATCACATTTCTCCATATAGAAAGCTGCCTCTGAGTGAGGCAATCAATACTGTAACCAGTTTCATGCCTAGGAAAATGTAACCAAAGGAATAAGAAAACACCTCTGGAAATGCAGTTTGGTCCAACCCTGCCATCTTTGTCCCCCTGGACATGGTTGTATTTGTAAGGAGCTGTCTGCTGTATGCTATCTGCCATCAGATAAACAAAGTGTGATCACAGAATCAGAGAATATCAGGGATTGGAAGGGATCTCACAAGATCATCTATTCCAAATACCCTGCCAGAGCAGGAGCACCTAGAACGGGTCACACAGGAATGCATCCAGATGGGTTTTGAATGTCTGCAGAGAGGGAGATTTCACAACCTCTCTGGGCACCCTATTCCAGTGTACTGTCACCCTTACTGTGATTAACTTCCTTCTCAGATTTTTGTGGAACCTCCTGTATTCCAGCTTGCACTCATTGCCCTGAGTCCTATCATTGGAGGTCACTGAGAAGAACCTCCATCCTCCTGAAACTCACCTTTACATATTTATAAACATTAATGGGGTCTCCCCACAAGCTCCTCCTCTCCAAGTTAAAGAGACCCAGCTCGTTCAGCTGTCCCTTGTAATGGAGATGCTCCAATCCCTTCATCATCTCTGTGGCTCTGCACTGTACCTTCTCAAGCAGTTCCCTGTCCTTCTTGAACTAAGGGCCCCAGAGCTGGACACAATACTCCAGATGCGGTCTCAGCAGGGCAGAGTAGAAGGGGAAGGAGATCCTCTCTCTTGAGCCAGAAGCAAGAAATGAGGTTGTGAGGTTGTGAGAATCCTGATAGGTGAGGCAGCTTCATTTAATTTGCCTTGGGATTTTTCTTTTCTTCCTTTCACCCTTTACTGGTGTCTTAGTTCCCTCTCCAATAAATAACTAGTCCACATCACTAAATAGCTGCACATAACTCAGAGCAATTTGTTACTGTTGGCAATGTCTGTGCAGTGGGGGCCCAGGAACAGGCCAGCATGGAAGCAGTAATACCTCCCACTCTTCAGGAGCATGATTTCTGCCTGATTACAGAAGGGGTCATTGGTAGGACAATGCAGAGAAAGTCATATACTATTACCTGCATGCAAATTGCATGTGCTGCATGATCCTCATATGAGCTACTTTATCCAGCAGTATCTGTTAGGAGAAAACAGTACTGTGATATCAACACTACAGATGTGGCAAGTCATTAAAAAAATTAATATATCTCATAGTCATTAGAATAGAATGGAAGTGTATGAGCATTTTATACAGCCTTGAGCCCAGAAGATAGTTTAAAATACAGGAATTCCACTAGAAACAATGTTATAATAAATCCACTAAGCCTAAGGTCCTTACAAAGTTATGACTATAAATACTGTCTCCAAATACTTGGTGAGGTTGTAATTTTAAGAGTCATCTATGCTTTTCAAAAGAAAAGAGAAAGGACTCATCATATTTTTTGCTTTGATCCCCATCTGCCTGTCCTTCATGATCACTGAGCAGTAAGTACCGAGAGGGTGCCTTCCCACAACACAGTTATTTTGCTGGTGTCCACCATAAAATAATTATCCGTAATTCCAGTTGCAAAGAAAGAGACGTTTTCATGGTTCTGCCCAGAATGAAGAGCTCAGCTGTCCTCCTCTGAAAAACGTTTGTGGGTTACCTAAGGGCATCTGGCACTATGCAGATGGTATGTCTACTTCTCTTCTTCTCGAAAGCTCATGAGGGCTGAGAGAGAAGAAGCAGCAGTTCCTGGGGAAAAAGCCCTCAGCCTTTGGGGAAAAAACTAATCTTCATATATACTGCTTTCTCCAGTTCATTGAGGTTTTTTTCCAGCTTCCCTTTGTCTATTCATTTACGAGCATAGAGTCTCTAATTTATCTTTCTCATTGAAACCACCTTCCCCAGGAGCCCTGGCCCAATTTAGCATCTTTTGAATATCAACACACAGAGGGAGGAAGCAGAGGAAACATGATTTCTGCACACACTCAGGTCTCTTAGAGCCAATTTTCTGGTCTTTGTGGATGTTGGTACTTCAGTCTGAAAACCTTAGGGTTCAATGGAAGAACATCAAATGCAAGGTGAAAAATAAGTCAGTGGGGCAACTGTAGGGCAACTGTGGTTTACCCAGACTGCAACATCTGGTCTCAGCAGCACCATGTGCCAGTGCTTTCCTATTTCAAAGTCATCTTATTTGTTTCTGTGGGGATTTGAGGGAAGTTTGTTATTCACTGTTGGTTGTGTGTTTTTGTTTTGCTTTTTAACAAAGCCCCTTTAGAAAGAGCATGCTTTCCCAAAAGGCATTGTTTAAAGTAATAATATATGAGGGAAAATGGGGGATGTAGGGGAAGACAAGGGAGAAGTAAAGCGGGAAGAGAACATCCTCAGTTACTCTGAGAAATTAAGCAACGGGGTCTATAGGGTGTGATGAGTTAAAAAAGAGAGGGCCTCTTGGAATTTTTCAGATATATTTCATGGAAGATTATTTACGCTGTGAAAAAATTGAAACCTTAATTTTTTCTTGAAATATTGTTCTCCCCTGTATGCTGCCATCAGTTCAGCAGATTCCAGGAAGAGCAAGATCATAAGAGGTGGCTGTGCTGGTGATGGGAAACACTCACAGTGGTCATCTGTGGAGAAAAACAATATAAATCAAGTCTGCCATCTTTGATATCAAGAGTAAAGATAAACTTATTAGTAGAAGGAACAGACAGAAAATTATGTCTTTCCCCATGCCTTTTAAGATTTGCCTTGGTCGGTTGATGATCACAGTTAATATGTGGGTCCCTCAAATAATGTATAAGGTTCAGATAACTCTGCTAGTTACCAATTAATTTTTTGAAGACAACAACAAGCTACTAATGAGAGATCAATGTTAAAATAAAATTACTACTGGCATAATTTGCATTAATGGCATCTAATTATGCAAAAAAATGAGGCAACTTGTGGTGATAACAAACTTCACAAGATGTTGGCATTCAGCTTGTTTTGGATGTTTCACAAAAACACCTAGTAGGGTCATGTGAGGGGAGAATCTTGTGGAGTACCTCTCTACCTGTGTAATTCCTGCTGTAACATTGAGCCACTACCTAAACCCACAAAAATAAAGGAGATACTCACATACCTAAAAGTCAGACAGAGCTACTTGTTTTGCTAGACCAAGACCAAATCTCTTGTTTCTCCATAATGGAGCTAACAATCCATCACAAGTTCTCAAGTTATCTCCACTATTTCTCATTTCAAGACAGGCTACAAATCTTGCTCAAAACTTTATGGTGCTACACCTCTCAAGCCAATTCTGATCAGACCCAGCAATGGCAGTCCTTCTTTAAAATGAGAATTTAGTACATACAAAGAGACTGTGGGCATTCAAATTTCAAGTTTTAGTCTCAGATTGCTTCAAGTTTGGACTTATAGATAACTCCTATTACTTACTACTTTTAACCTATATTCATTTGCCTTCTCTTAACCTGCCTTCTGTCATGCTTATCCTTCACTGCTCTTGCCCAGCATTTCCAGATCTGATAAATCTACACTTTTTACCTTACTTATTTCTCTGGAAAGAACAAGCTCCTCCTCCCACCTCCCCCTTATCCCTGTGTAAGTAACATCCATCACTGTATCAGCACCTGTCTGAGCAGCACTAGCAAAGGGTCAAGGTATTATTTCCTACCCTTGACAGGTGTTATAACAACTCTGAACCACCCCAACTTATAAAAGTTTCCATTCTGCAAACTGCTGTGTGTACTTTTTGTCTTGCTATTCCATCCTCCCTGTAGGCTCCTCTGCTCTGCTCATGCTGAGGCAAAAAGCTTTTCACACTTCCTCAAATGAAAGAGATTTTTCTCCGTGTTGTACAGAGTCAAGAAGAACCAACAAGCATAAGATAAGTTGGATGGCTTTTTTTGTTGTTGTGGAGAAAGAAGCATCCCTTGCAAGGTGACCTGTTTCATCTTAGCCTAAGTGTCCAGGCTAAACTAGATTAATTCCCTCCCTTTCATTAAACCCCTCTGTCCATCAATTACCCTGGTCAGTTAGGTGAAATTAAACACCTAATTCTCAGTTAAGAGTGATGAATCCCCACTTCTGATCTCAGCTGTGGTTAAAGATTTCCCAATTCCTACAAGATGAATTTCCCACCTGCTTGAAGTTCAGAAAGAAAATACAGCAGGCCATTCACCCAAGGAAAAGGTGAACTGCTTGGAGAGGCTGCTTTTCGGGCGCCCTGTATGCACTTTTCTCTTTTGCAATGACATTTTCCATCTTTATGCAAATCAGGAAACTACTGCTGACCACACCAGTGTCCACCATGAATATTTAGCCTGGTCTCTGAGTCATTCCAGGAAATGTGAGGAAATTTGTATGTCCAGATAGCAGAGCAGGGAGAGGGCAAAGGAGAAGGGGAGAGAGAAATTATGTCTTTATTAAAACTTTAGTGTAACAGCACTATCATATATTAGTCTGTATCTTCCATTCTGCATGAATTTGATTGCTTTGATTTGCTTTTTCCCCCACAGAGAAACTCTGTATTTAGGGAGTAACTGCGTGTTCTTGCATTCAGTTGCTGCTAACCAGTGTGGAAGAGACAGAATTATAGAATCATAGAATTTTTTGGAAGGAACCTTAAAGACCATCTAGATCCAGAGTCCCTGCCATAGGCTGGGANTTGCAAGTCCTACTACCACATATCCTATTAAAAATTCCTTCCCCTGCCTTTCTGTAGGCCCCCTTCAGGTATTGATAAGCTACTGTGAGTTCCCCCCTGAGCCTTCTCTTCTCCTGGCTGAACAACCCCACCTCCTTCAGCCTGTCCTTAGAAGGGAGATGCTCTAACACCATGATCATCTTTACATTAATGACCCTCCTTTGGACCTGCTCGATCAGCCCTACGTCCTTCTTATGTTGAGGGCTCCAGAACTGGACACAATACTCCAGGTGGGGCCTCACCAGAGCCAAGCAGAGGGGCAAAATCACCTCTCTTGACCTGCTGGTCACACTTCTTTTGAGGCAACCCAGGATTTATTTTGCCTTCTGGACTGCATGAGCACATCAGTGGTTCATATTAAGCTTTTCATCCACTGACACCCCCAAATCCTTCTCTTCAGGGCTGCACTCAAGCCACTCTCCACCCAGCTTGTATCTGTGCTTGGGGTCCCCCCAAGATGCATACTTCCAGGCTCAAAAGGACCTTAATAGTTAACAATTGACTGGACCTGTTCAGAGGTAGATACCCAAATATTTCTGTCCTTCAGCAAGCCAGTGGAGAGGACCACAGCACCAAATCTTAATTCTGCTCTCCAATTGGACTCCTGCAGAATTGAGAGGCGGAAGAGGAGACATTACAGCAGCTTTTGTCTATTAGAGATAACCTCCAAGCAAAGGAATTCTTGCAAAGACTAACTTTTTAAAAAGAAACCCATTAATTCCTTAATTATGATCAATTGTTTAATTTAGTTTGGCTATAAATCATAAAGCAAGCTCAGGGATTTTTCCAGCAGAGACATACACAGCCTCTTTGACACACTGCTGGCACTGTATCTCCTGATTCACTGGCAAAAGTGCTTTCAGTAAAACCCAGAAAAATAAACTGCAAAACCAAATAGGAGCAGTAAAATAATAACCTATGCAGAGGATAAAAAAAAGCTAAAGTCAGCATTTTATCTAATAGTCTGTCTCCAGGAAGTGCCTGTGAAAACAGTTCTGGAAAGTAATTTGACTGCAGATATTCCTTGAAATAAGAAAGGTGAAAAATCCCGGTGCCTGTTTTTTTTCTTTGTTTTGTTTTTAAAAAAAAAGACAACCAAACAAACAAACTCATAGGACTCATATACTTGTAAGAGCAAAAGGAAATAGCTCTCCATTATAAATGAGAGAATGGAAAGGGACAGACAAACACAGAGGAGGCCACTACGGTGATGAAGTGTTTACCTAGTGAGGCACTCTCTGCATCTCTGAGTGCCATCATCATGATTTTCCTCATTCTCAGAATTTTTCACGTTATTCATTTATTGATTTATTTGTTTTTAATTGACAGACAATTATAACCATGAAAATCTGAACTCTGGTCTGCTTTGCTGCATACCTTCTCTTCTCCTCTACACAATGGCATGTGTTCTGCAAGAGACGGCAACAGTCTGAAGGCTGGCAGGTGTCATAGAATCATTAAAGACATGAAATACAGCTGCAAAGAAGAAAGTGTGTCAATCTTTCTTAATATTTCTTCTTGCTGTAACTGACATTCTAAGGACTCCAATTAAGGAAGTTAAAATAAAATTAGCTCCAAAAAGCAAGCTTAGGGAATCATAGAATCATAAAATAGTTCTTGTTGGAAGGGACGTCAAAGAAAATCAAGTTCCAACCCCCCCNTTCTTCTTGCTGTAACTGACATTCTAAGGACTCCAATTAAGGAAGTTAAAATAAAATTAGCTCCAAAAAGCAAGCTTAGGGAATCATAGAATCATAAAATAGTTCTTGTTGGAAGGGACGTTAAAGAAAATCAAGTTCCAACCCCCCCTGCCATAGGCAGGGACACCTCTCACTAGATCAGGCTGCTCAGTGCCTTGTCCTGCTTGGCCTTAAACACCTCCAGAGAAGGGTCATCCACAACCTCTCCGGGCAACCCCTTCCTGTGTTTCACTACTCTCACAGTAAAGAACTTCTTTCTTCCCTTCTTTCTTTACATTCACTCTTATTGAAAATATACACATCACATGCAACAGCAGCACTATGTCACTACCTTTTCCAGAGGACAGACATTGAGTGCAGGGCAAAGAAGCCCCACATCTGCAATGCAAATAGTACCCCTAACATGTCATCAGAAGGCTAATGCAGGGCATATGAGAGAGCTGTCCTGAAACTTGGTAACAGCATAAATCACATTAACTTCATGTTACCATCCACAGTCCTGGGTCAACACAATTGTGGGGGCACATTCAATTGAAGGGGATGATTCCCAGACTGATACATAAGTGGATATGCATTGAAAACAGTGTACTTATTCTCCATTTCTTTAAAGATGGTGAGAAGCTGCTGAGGACTGGCAGCAGAGAAGTGCCCCAGTGCCTGGAGCTGGAGGAGTGGTTAGTAGGGAGATGGATGGAGGATGCTGCACCTGCTGGCCTGCTTGGCTGAAATAACAGCTCAAATCCCATCAGTTGAGATTTATGGTCTCTCAGGAGGAGGGGCACTCAAGGGGGAAAGGAGGGAGCTGATGCTATAAAACAGGGCACCAAGCTGAATTTTGGCTTTTATGGCTAGCATGAATATTTGAAAAAGCAACTTCCAGGCTACTCAGGCCAATGGGCTCTTACTAAGCTGGACAGTACTGGTATTGAGCGAGCAGCATAATGAAGGCAGGAGATCAGACACAGGATGGGGCAGTATAAGGGCTGGGATCAGAGGAGGAAAACTAAAGTGTGAGTTTCAGGTGCTGTAGAAGTATGTGCTTTTTCGCTTTCTATTGCCAATTGCCAGTCTCTGGTGTTAACTACTGGGTTGTAGGTGAGGAAACCTGAAACAGTGCTCAGTAGCTTTGTGAAGACCAAAGACAACCAATAAGATTCTTATACTTGGGAGAGTCCTTCCCAGAGCCTCTGAAAGTGTTTGGTATATTAAAAAGTAGTAGGATCAGGTATTGGATGCAACATACCTGGGAACTGTATAACAACAACAAAGTGGCAGTTTGCCATCCGAGACAGTCACATCAACATCCGCATCTTCCTCACATCTAGTGCCAGAATCAATCAGCCAGTCCAGGTCCCAATCTGATATAGCTTTTACTGGCATGGAAATAGAAAGAGAACTATCCCAAACAATAACAACAAAATTAAAATCTCTTCAAAAATTGCCTAGGCAAACAGAAACAATGCTCTAATTCAGCTAAAAATAAAAAATTATGCCACTGAACAGCAGCAAGGGGAAGATAAGAACTAGTCTTTTATTGAGTCCAGAGGCCTCCTGGACAGAAGGAAAAACAAGTGGAAGATCAAATGGATTGTGGGTCAAGTAAAGCACTAGGCAAAGAGGTCTGAAGCCAAACCACAGGACACATTTGTCAAGTTCTTAAAAAAATAGAAATGTGGGATCAAAGCAGAAGCACTTTGCAAATATTAACATTTGTCACCTACTTTTACTTTTGATGTACTTCATTTTGAAGACATTTCTCTCTTTTCTCTTTTGTTTTTTTTTTTCAAACAGGATAATCTAATCTTTCAGTACACACACTTGCCTCCTTCAAAAGAAACACGACAATATCACTGAAACATGGAAGACTTTAATAAGAGCAGATTAAAAGAACCAACATATATAAAACAAATAATAAAATTATATTAAGCAGAGGTGCAGGGAAATGTTGACACTGTTGTCAAATGTTTTAATATAAAGGTTTTGGTAGTATTCCCAAGAAAATATAAGTGAAACAATAACTCTTTGTATTGCCTCACATTCAAGTGGAGGAAGAGCACTCCTGTAGTGCTTGAGTCAGCCACCGCATAATTAAAGAAAATCACATTAGCACCAAATAGATCACATTCATTATGGATGGTTATTTGTTGGTTTGAAGATGTTATCTCATTTTTTAACAAGAACAAAATATGAATTAAAAAAGAGAAATAAGTTTTAAAAAGCTTGAAAAATTTTCTGGAGTATTTTCATCTGTGGTTTTATCCTTGCCACACTAGTTCTGAGGCTCATGAGGCTTCAGAAAAAAGATGGTGAGATGAGTCCTAACCTAATGGTGGGCTGAGGTTATTGCAAGAGTGACAATTTTATCCTCTTCCTCCATTCAATCAGAAGTTCTTTGTGTCCCCACTGACATCCCATGTTGTGGGGCAGCAGAGGGAAGCATTTAAGGACCTGTAAGGATGCTTTGAGAGTGACCTTCTGCACACCAAGACTTTTACAGCCCTACAGCCGTGGTACTGCTTTGCACAGCGTGAGATACATAACAACAACAATACCTCAGGCTGAATTTAGGAAATTCAGTAATTGTCAAGTGTGGTAAATCATCTTTAAAGCAAACACTTCTTAAAAGCAGAGAGATAAAGTTCATTCCCCTGTGCTGAGGTGGTAGCAAGGAACACAGCAAGTCTGTGGGCAGGGTTTCAAAGCAGCTTGGTCGCGTTGGGTGAGATACTGCCTCCTGCTCATGACGGGACTTCTGAGACTGCTGGCACCAGGGTGACAGGCCAGTAATCGTTAACAGGGGAAGTCTGTCTGGTGCCTGCTCTTTGTTCAAGCCCCACTTTCATATTTGAGAACCCTTATGGTATACTTTCTATTCACAGCAACATTTTAGCCTGTCGCAAGTGTGGCCCCAGTGATTATAGTTAGGCAAATACAGCAGGAACCCACACATGCTTGAGCCCTTTCCCCCCCCTCCTTCCACCTCAGTTTCCAGTTGTTAATATTTGACTGGGTCTGTAGTTTGAATAAGTACTTCCCAAATATATTTCAGCTTTGAAAAAAAAAAGCCACCGAACGTTTAGGGTGCTCAGAGCATTTATGGCTGAAACTTGTTCTGCAGGTTGAGCCATCTGTCCTGCCCATCCTTGTGTCCTTGTGCTCTTGTAAAATGCAGTCAGTCAGTCATCTTGTTGGGGAACTTTCAGTGCCCCTGGCACCATGTTTGGTTCCTGGATATCTCACCAGGGTGACTTCTTGGGAATACTAAAAGCAGGGAAGATGCCAGGAAGATGTGGCTCAAAATGATTACAGCTTCAGAGAGGAAGTAGTCACTGACATGCAGATAACAGTCTCCTAAGGGATCCACCTGAAGAGAGGACATACCCAGAAGAAGGAACACTCCGTAGAAAAAGAATGATGAGGCACATACTCCTTACTACCTTATACCAGCAGGAATGTCTGTGCTGGACCAATGTGATTACCAAGATTACCAAGTGGAGCGACTGCCATTACTAACTACTGTCCACACAAGAAGGACTTCTCGAGGCGATCTAGTCTTGTTATTTGTCATCAAAGAAGTGTATGTGAAGTGTATGAGGGAAGTGTTGCTGCCTATGTCAGGGAGGTTGGAACTAGATGATCTTTAAGGTCCCTTCCAACCCAAACCATTTTATGATTCTATGTGTGTAAGTTTCACACAACATGAAACAAGCAAGGTCCCATCAACTCCAGCAGCTGCTCTTTGCAGCACTTTGTTCAGGCCACTGCAGTCTCAGCACAGGTGACTCTGTGAATTTACACAAAGGCCTCTTCATTCTGCTTCTGGCAACGCAAACCATTTTAAAGAAGGTGTCAATGATATCGTTCTGATGGAAGTTACAACAATTGTTCTTATGTGAACCTGTTAATCTGCTTTAAATCTCCTTAGTACTATGCCAGGACAAATGTGAAACTGGAGAATTATACATCCCCAGCTTCTTTTTTTCAGCCATGCACATATATCAGTCTCAGATTTTGTATTTCTGTATACAGGATTATTTCCTGTGTGGTGATATTGTTTGTACACCGAGATGGGGAAATAAGGACACTGCAATAATAATAACAAGGAAACCTATTTTCCCTTTGAAGAAAAGCTCTTTGTTATTTTAAAGCTTTGCAAGAGATGTAAATCTTGGATTCTTAGAAATTATAGGTATTTTTTAACAGACAAATGTAACATCACTGCAATAACCTTCAACAAGACTGGAAAATTTTTCATATAAGCAAAGAAGGAGGACAGAGGGTTCACCTCAAAGCTTACTTAATTACATAGGCCTAGAATAATAGCAAAAACAGATTGGTAACTGCACTGTATGAGAGCAATTCCACTTTCATATTGCCCTGCTTGTGATCAGAACACAATTACTTTAGATGAAGCTCTGGCCTGTTCTGTCAATTAAAGAATCTGATCTCACCTTGTCACGGTAGGAAAAAAGTGCTGGAAAGCTGAAAAAAGGGAGAAAATCTTTTTCTGACAAGCTGACATCCAATAAATACATAGTTAAGGTTAACTTTTATTAGTGGTGCAGGATAAGTGTTTGAATCAAGTTTACCCACTTTACCATTGGAAACATCAGACCCAAAGAAACTTCTGAACACAAGATCAAAAGCTACAAACCACTTCTGTCCTCCCCAGTGCTGTTTCAGTGTTGGTGAAACCACACCATCTCACACTACCCCTTGCAGACATGCTAGGTGAAGGACTCATTTCGTGGATTGGAGTTTTACATGGCCAGATTAAAAACTACCAAATTTTCTATTGATTTCTTCCCGTTCTTCTCCCAGGTCATGGATACTACCTGTCTGTTCTGGCCATTATTATTAATGTCACATCTCCATTTCCCTTCCTAGATTATCCCTTTTTTTGGGTGTCATTTGCCTTCATAGATGCATATTCCTCTGTATCTTTTAATATTCTTCTATTTTCCCTCTGGAAAACAGAAGTTGGAACTGTCTCGCTGTTTCTCTTCCTAGAAGATGCCATTTTTCTGTAGCAAATGGGTTGATCACAGTTTTCTTTTCAATAATAACATCTCACCAGCTCAAGCAGGTAAGAAGAAGCAACATGCAGGCCCTTGTCTATAGGGTCTATGGTTGCTGCCCTCTTTATAGCACTTTGTAATGGAAATCCAGCCATGGAATTGTTCACGTTTTCAAAGTGTAAATCAGGCTCATATCTCAGATGCAGCTGGTACAGTTAGAGCACGGTCTGTTTAAATCAGCTCAGAAAGTGAAAAGGCGAATAATGAATGAGCATAGAAAATTGGCTTGGCAAAACTCCACCACGATGATTTGTTTCCCAAAGTGCAGTTAATTTACAGATCTGAGGCCTCCATTGGTGCTCTCTAGATTTAAAGCAAAATAATTCAACAAAACTTATAGCTGAAGAGCAGTTCTGCTGATCCAGGAAATGTTCTGAGGGTGACAGTAGATGCTCAAGGAATGTCTAAGAGGGCTGTATCCCAGCTGGTCCTGCTACATCTCTTCACAAAGTAACCAAGTGAGTGGAGTTCCTGAATTTATGGGCTTCCCAGACCCCTGCCCTTCCCACAGATCCATGGCTGCCCCACTGCCCCAACAGATCAAGAGCGGGTTTAGCCAGATTCCTGTGGATTCACACTGAAAAGACTCACTCCAGCCAAAGGGGTGCAGAGATATTCATCTGTCTCTGCATAGCTCCCAGGTACCCACCACTGAAACCATCTCTTCCCACAGTGGCAAGGTGATTCCCAATATAATTTGGGTGCTGGGACTGCACCCACTACTCAGCCAGGCTCGTGGCTGGTAAGGATCAGAGTATCATCCAACTTTTTTTTACCCAGCAGCTTTAATTGACACCACTATCGCTGGTGAGATGGGTGAGGTGTGGTGCAGACCCTGAAATGTGTCCTTACTACTCAGCCAGGCCCAGGATAGTGAAGATCAGAGTATCCTATTTCAAAGTGACCTTTTTTTACCTAGCATCTTTACTTGGCATCATTATTGCTCGCTGGTGAGATGGCTGTAGTGTGGTGCAGACCCTGAGATGTGTCCCTTGCCTCTGCCACACTAAAGCAGGCAGAGGAAAACCTTCAAGAGTCAAGCCAAATGTAATAGCCAACCCTCAGAGGTAACAAACAGCAAACAAGCTGCTTCCATAGACCTTCTGCAGTTCTTTTTGTGCTGATAATAAAGGGAGAACAAGATCTCCATGTGCTTATCCCTATCTGCTTTCCACCCCAATCATGTACTGTCTGCAGATTCTTGAGCAAGGAACCATAAGTTCTAGGAGAGATTGACCTACATGATTTATCAGCTGTAATGGATGCTTTATTCCTTAATAATCTGGAAAGTGACTCAGTGACGCTTGGATTTATGTTTTTTTGATGACAGAGGGACTGGTAGCTGACACCAAGTGGAACAGTTGGCTGCATGCCTGCCAGCCAGCCATGGGAAGATGCCCAGGATAGAGCTCTCCAGGACGGAGCAGCTTTTCTTTTACTGTAACATGAAATTAGACAATAGGAATTTAAACCTTGACTGGTTGGGGACCTGAGACCTTAACAGGCTTGAAAGGTGGACTAGCTTGTGAGAACCTCATCAAATACCAACAGCTACCAAACCATTCTCAGGGAGATGGGGGAGATTTTGAGAAGAGTTTTGACAGAACACAATTTGCACTCAAATTGTGACTTGGCTACAAGAGTGACTAGTGAAAAATGCAAATTCACATTCAAAGGCATAGCATTTCCAAAGTGGCATCATAATGCCTTGCAAAATACCGTATGGATCTCTGCAGCATGTGGATTTCGGTGATGTAAAGCCAGTAGTGTATGAGGCAGTATAGTGATACAGAGACGTGGATGCTGCAGAAAGCCCTGTCCTGACATCCCCGCTGAATGAACAGGGGACAATAGCACTCACATGGGGGCAGCTGGGAAATGTCACCCATCCAGCTGGGCAAACAGGTCTGGATGTACACCCTCCTCACCAGTCAGTGCCTGCCCAACAAGGCATTCAGGAGTATTTTTTCATCTTTCTTCAAGAAAAATTTAAATGTCTCATATTTTCAGATGTTTCTTTCCTTGCTTCACTTTCTAATCCTTGGCTTTTTTAATGCTCTGAGCTCTTCCTCTTTATGTGGTCTCCACAATATTTTTTTTTGTCACAGACAGAAGTGAAAAAACATAAAATGAAAAACTTTTTTAGAAGGTTGCAGGGAAAGGTGATAAACTGAATAAATATGACAAACAACAAAACCCCTTTCATTTTTCAACATCATATTTATTGACACAGAATAAATATCAGAATAGCAGAAATGTCTCAAAGAAATTTTTTACTGAGGATAAACTCTAAAATTTCTTCTTCTCTTTATTTTAAGTTGCAAATTTTCAACTTGGCTGTTTCCTATGTTTGTCAAGTAGCCTTGGAGAGACTTTATAGCTCCTATGGCCATGTGAAAACAAACTCACCACCCTGACACTTAAAATCCTCTGAAGGACAGTACTCAGCAATGCAGCACAAGAGACTCTTACTTCTTATATGTGCACATCATTATCTAATTGAAACTGTAGCTGAGGGAGAGACTGGGGAAAACACAGAGCTTACTTTATGTGGCTAGCAGAGAAAATTTTTAATTGTCTTTATGTGAATAATCTTACTTTTTCATCAATGCTTCAGGTAAGGGGACAGCTCAGCACTCTTTTTCCCATTCACACAGAGCAGTGGATTGGTGGTATAGGCAGCTGTTTGGGTAGTTCAGGGGCTTTTTTGCAAGTGCTTAGCTTTTTTTCCATTAAGCGTGGGCAAAGTTTTGTGTAATTTTCCAGTGACCTTGATTATGCAATTCTGTGTGACTGCTGCCCTAGAAGACATCAAAGATGCCACTCTTGTTATCAGGTGGTGAATAGCCCCAGCCAGGCACCCCGAGGGCACCTAGTGCCATGGGCAGATGGCCCTCCAGCCTGCATTGATTAATGAGCTTTCTTCAGGGGAAACTCCTGCTCATTTTTTTGCTGAGGGATGTTGCAGGGCTGGAAGTCATAAAATGCACAGAGACATCATCAGGCAAATAATGATACACCACAAAGAAACAATACATTTATTTCCCATTCCAAAAAGAGAGAAGATGGTCCAAACCATTATCAACAGCACCTGCTTAAGTCCAATGAGGGTCTCAAGCCGCACTGAAAGGGTTAAATTCTACCCCCTTTGAAGTCGGCACGGGCAAACCTTGATCTTAAATGGGCCTGTTCCTCCTCCCAGTGCTAAATGCTTTGATGAATCAGCACTGTAACACCCAAACGAGGTGCAAAGCAACATCATCTCTTCCAGGGTCCCTCCCTGATGCATTTATGACACTTTTCAGCAAGATCAGTCGTGGAGATTTCCACCTTTTCTTCTAGAGATCATCAGGAATATCAAGTGGGAAACACCACCTACATTGAATTCCCCACTCTTCTCTGCCGCCTGGCCACAGGCAGACAGTGAAGGGCAATAGCAGAGACAACAGGGAGAAAAGAAGCAGAATTAGTGTTCCCCAGGCCCCTTTTTGACATGGAAGTGCATGGTCTTGCTCGATAAACGTCCTCACCCATCTCTCAGGTAGAAAGGAAAACAACTACAGACCAGAATTGCAAAATTTTGTCTACCCTGGGCCAAAATACCTCCCATCATAGCCAGATTCTCTTTCGATGTGACTAATTTTACCCTCCCTCCCAAAAAGGAGGATGAAAGCTGGCTACACCCAGTGTTTCAGGTGGCTGAATGTTAGTTACTTGTGTGGTAGGATTTGGAAAATTAACCTATGAGAGGTTTTTACCTGCTCCCTGGTGAATATTCCTCTCTTTTTGGTCCCTTTACCACAATTTCTTTTCCCTACAAGCACGGGACAGCAGTTTTAGCAACTGAGTGATCTCTCTGTTGTGTGCTCTTCACACAGAGAGAAATTAGAATTGCCCATTAATCTCTGTTTTTCAGAATTGTTTTGCATTTATTTCCTGCTATATTGGGTAAGAATTTTCTAATCAAAGCAACTAATTTCCAAAGCATTTATTGAAAAAAAAAACCCGAAAAAGAAACAAAACCAAAAAGACAGAAAATTAAGTGAAAAATAAGAAGGAAGAAAAAGAAAAGATAAGCTCTGGTCAATCAAGACCCAGGTCTCTTGTCTCCAGTTTGTGATATGTTTTATGATCTCAGACACAACAGATTGTGAGCCTGCAATGTTTGGAAATAGTAGATGATTAAACCTTCTGGCCAGGTGTAAATGCAACCTTTGTCTTCTGATGACTGTGTGAGAATTACCTTCCTTCTCAAAGTCCCGGGCTGGCCCTTCACTGTCACAAATGTCCCCTGCTTGGAGTAGCAACCATAATATGCTTCCAGTTTATTTCTCACCTATCCAGACACCAATGCAATCCATATAACTCCACTTGTCCTGAAATACAACGAAAAAAAAAGAAAAAAGACTGCTGAGCAAGCTACTAAAAATTTGAAAGAATGTGGCCTGTAAGTTTTTCCACTTCTTTTCCCGGGGGATTTTGTACCAGGTAAATAATAAAAAATGTGTAATGATTGACTAGGCTTTTAAACCTGAGCTGAAGGTAAGTTTGCCTTGCTGTTCCAGTTAAATATTCCCACTAGCCCCCTTCTCTTTCTCCAGTTTGTCATGCCACAAAGTCCCCTTCAGCCTAATTCATTCTTTATTCTTTAAAAATTTGGGCAACGGTCAAATCTGACCTTTAGAGTCATAAACAAATTAAATTGTTTCACAACCAAATAATATGAAACAATATTGAATAGCTGGGCTTCCACTGAGTTTCCTCTTAAAGAGAAAGAAGCCCTGGAACACCACTGATACAGGAGATAGGAGTGAGAGAGATGGAAAATAGGGAGTGCTGATACTCTGCACAACAGTGAGATGGGGGGAGCACCAGATATCAACATTCAGGAAGATGCTGTGAGAGGTGTTCATTAGTTATTTACTCTTCTGGGAGCACAGTGCTCCCCAAGAGGCATGCCCTGCTCCAGGTGCTGGTGGCACCCCACACATTGGCTACAGTTCAAGGTGAAACCCAAAGGTGGTCAAAGCAGCCTTGGTGCCACTCGCTTGGAAACCACATCTCCTCTCCTCTCTGTTTGCCTGAACTTTGGCTGTGTATGGTCCAGCTTCCCTTTCACATTCGGAACCAACTGCGACCATGGTACACGGTCCCGCTGACCTCAGGCGAGGGGCAGGACTGTGTCACCTGCTGCCAGATCTGCGAGCACATCCTTGGGAGCTGAGCCATTCCCTTCCCCTTGGTTTGGGAGCATGCCTGGAGGCTGCCAGCCCCTGCCTCGGCGAGAGGAGAGCCTGCTTTGGGGAGATGCTGTAGGGTTCAGTACATTTGCGGAGGAGCATTGCTGGAATGTGAAGCATCTAAGGCAGATGCAGAGATGTGATAAGGCTCCTTGCTGTCCTAAAAACACTGTGAAGTGGCCAGGTAGGGATTCCCCTGGCAAAGGGGGATTCCCCGCCTGGCACTGATTTGATCCTATTTGCCAGCAAGGCTCTGGGACCATCACAGGCAGCCCAGCCTTGGCCACTGGGGAGAGAATCTCTCTGCTGAGGGTGGCAGGGTGGCACCCATAGGGTGCCTGCTCACATGATCCCCTTTGCATGAGGACACCTCAACCAGGGGCGGGCCACCTCCTTCTTCTCCCTTGCTTGCACAGGGATGCTTTTTTTTGCATAAAAGTACCAGAAGGGCAAAGAAACAGAGCAATAAAACAGTGCCTTGGGCCAATGCCAGACACTATATATGGAGCCTACCAGTCCCTTGCTTCTATGCCACAGCCAGCACAGGTGTCCCTGTGGCCCTGTCCACCAGTGAGGCACAATTCTGCATCTTTCCCGGCACTGGGATACTACAGGGATGGTGCATTTCTGTGCTGTGACAGCACTGAGACCAGGAGGAATTCACCATCCTCATCCCAGCAGCACTCTGAGAAGGGTGCGCTCACATCCACTTCACAAAATGCGATCTCAAACCATGCATGACATCTGCTCACACAGCACAAGCAATGATCTGTTTATAGGAGATGTGTGACCAACACGTGTATCTACTGCTTTTCTCCTAGATCAGACACTCAGCTAGGGATGTGCCATGGACAGCCATCTGTGGCCAAAACTGCTGTAACTGTCACTGATGTAAAAAGTCTTTAATTATCCACAGGCTTATTGCCATTTACAAAGTGGAGGCAGACAGACATGAAGCACATTCAGATGCCTTAATTAAAGTGAAGAATTATGAAGCCATCCCTGCAACTCAAGTATAGTTTTGCCTTTTGTAAACCATTTGACAGAAGAATTATGAGAATTAGAATTAGATGTAGGAATACATCTAAATATTTATACTACATTCATTACACCAGCATCTGAGCATAGGCTTATGTTGGAACCTACACTTCTACATCCCTTAATTTTGCTCTGCTGCTTTACCCTGTCTTATCTAGTGAATATTGACATGGGACCCCTCCTGCAGGGACTGCCTGTATTTGGGGTGGTCCAGGTAAAACCCCTTTTTCAAGGCACTATATTTCTCAGCCTCTCAGTGCAAGAATTACCAAGGCTTCAAAAGCAGGATACTGGATTGAGCAGACTCCTGACCTAGATGGTCAGGAATCCTTGGATGGCCCCAACGAACTGAACCCCCTCACATTGTATTTCAAAGTCCTCTGACACAGAGCTTCAGCCACCACGTTTCATTACAGCAAGAAAACACAGTGGCTGGGTTCTAGTAGCTGCTGTCACCAAAATGCTAACAGAAACTGTGGTTAAGGGTACTAAATGTTTCACTGTTAACAAAGTCAGTGTAATGAGGGTTCATTGTTAACAAAGCAAATGTAATGTTATGTGATGTTTTTGAAGACAGGTGAAAAGAGGACCCTGACAGCGATGATCCTGAGGGCCACGTAAAGCTGTGAAAATAACTTGGAACAACATTTTAGAAGACTTCTAACTAAGTAAAAAAGCATGTATTTCAATCCAATGATTTGTTATATCTTGCATGTTTTTTGAAATTTAAAATATGTTAGACAATAAAGTGAGAAAAACTAATTTTTGGTTAAAATGTCAAGATGCTTGATTTTGAAAAGTTCGAACAATAACTTGTGCCTTGGCATTTTGCTCCTAAATGTGTTCTCTAGAATATAAATTGTTTATCCACAATGCCATCAAATGCCACATTTATTCCAGTGAAAAACTGTTAGTAGTTACTCATGCATGTACCTACACTCACACATGAATTTATATTTTCTTTTTCCCTATGGAAGAGAACTGCACTGAAGGCAGAAGTTTTGACTGAAGGGTGTTTTGAAGCTTTTGTATTAGAAAATTATACAATTTTCCAAGGTATTTCTAATTTATCCTACTAAACCCCATGATACTGAGCCCTTATCCCATTCCAGATGACCTCTTTAGCAGTAAATATTTTCAAGAAGTCATCTCAGCAGAGCCTTTCCACCATTATGCCTTCCCAGCCCATCTCTTCTGACACTCTGAGCACCAGACATGGTCACCTGTGATGTGACCATGGTCTCAATAAGTATCAGTCTTTGAACTGTAGCCCTACCCCTTCTGTCCTACTAAGCTGATTTGGAATAAAGATTTTGTCATTTCTATGAACATGTATGTTACCACCCTACACACTAATTTCACCCATCAGTGTCCCTGAGGTGACAGTGGGCAGTACCAGTTTTTTTACCATCCTCCTTGAAGAATGAGTTCTGCTGTGCAAGAGGCAGCTCATTTTTGCCAGCAGGATGAAGAGGAGTGCCATCCTACCTTTGGCAGCCACATCCCTTGTCACTGGGAGCAGAGTCTGGGAGAACCAACTTAAGTGGGATGGGAATTTGATCCTTCAACACATGTCAGCATCTGGGAAGACTGGGTTGCTCACTCAGGGCATCTCTTCCCTCTGTCCCTGTATCTAGCAGCAGTCCTGTTTACTGAGACTGAGCCCCAGACTGTTCCATGCTACTCCAGTTTCATCCACCTGCTATTATCTTCTGCCATTCTTCAGAAATTGCTTCCAGATTATGCTGCTTTTTTGTTTTCCCCCTTTCCATCATTAATTTCTTTTCTAGGGTGGAGAGCTTCCCAGATCACCCTCCACCCACTTACACACATGCATGCACACACACTTTATAGAAAGTGTTTACTTATGCGGGGGCAATAGTTTAAAAGGTAAATGAAATAGAGGACGCAGCCTGGATTGGCTTAGCAACACAAACAGTGCCAGCAGGTAAAGGGCCCAGGCCTGTTCTTTCCCACCTCAGAATTGTTTTAAAATGACACCGCTTCATAATTAATTGTACAGCACCTGATTAGTCACTATTGACAGACCTAGAGCCAATTGACTTTTTTTTTTCTTCTTCTTTTTTTTTTTTTTTTAATCAGGCTGGAAGAGAAAATATGAAGTGCCTGTAGCTACACACACAATATACCTCCTGGTAATTACATCAGGCAGCTGAGCAATTAGAGCCAGTAGTATCAGCTCAGGAGCTGGAGGCTACAAGCAGCAGGATCACAGCCCAACCTTAGCCTTTAATATGAAAATGAAGAAGGGAAACAACAAATCCAATAAACCCTAGTAGTCAAACAAAGCCAACTGGGAGTTTGTTTGTTGATAAAATGAGGGAAGAAATGTGGCTGGTAAAGGCAGGCACTTTTGCTGCCACTCTGGTCTCTCTAGTGGATGTGGAGGATTAAATTGCTCGGGGAGAAGCTCAAAGCCACCCAAGTGGGAAGGTAATTCCACTGGTAGAATCCATAAAGTTGTGTCAAAAGGAGTAGGGTTGTACCCCTTTCCACTTCCAGGCATCGGTGAGTGCTTTGCAAAGCAAATGAGTTTGCTCTGGGACAAAGCAAGGACACATGACACCAGGGGAAGGTATCAGCAGCTTTTGCTCTCCTTGATCTAAAACAGCATTATCTTGCTGTAAACTCGGAAAGAACAAAGTCAGTCTCGGTGACTAAGAGTGCAGCTGAGGTCGTCCATCTCCAAATCTCTATCAGCCAGCTTCCCCAGCCACACCAATTTTGTGCATTGTATCAGTTTAACTCAACCATTGTACAACCCAGTAAGGCTGAGTCCTGCCACTGTGCAAACACTTCACTCTCAAAGAAGAGGATCCCACACAAGACCTGAGCCAACTTCAGAGTACTTCTGAGTAGGGTATTAAGCCAATATCAGTGCCTACACAGGCACTTGCTCCAGCATGAGTTAATCAGTTTAAACCCATAGCTTTAGATAAATACTTGTGTGCGGGCAGACAATGACTTGGGATTTGACCAAAGCTTGGTGAATACAATGTGAATGACTGTGCACTATGAATAAATAAATAATTAATTTAAGAAACTCTTAATTAAGGCTCCTCTGTGGCCAGTCTTCTTTCAGAGGAGACACTATACACAGAAAACCCCAGGGTCAACTCTAAAGCAGATGATTGCATGAATTTGGCAAAGGATCTGCAGTTCTGGAAGCTGAGTAGCTCATCAGGACTACAGTACTTTGTAAAAATTCATGTGGTTGGAAAGACCTCCACATAACCTGTGTTTAGACTAAGTGAGCACAAGTGATTTTACATCCCAGGCACAGTGAAAACTAACTTGTGCCTAGAAGCCCATGAGACTGCAGAGCAGAATTCCCACAGCTGGCTTATGTGAATCTTCTCGGCTCCAGGAGTCCAAATCACCTTGGGTCCAAGCTGATAACCCATCCTGAACATGCCCAGCCAAGGACTGAGTCAGTATGAATGGCTCAAACATGCCCTAAATTTTATTCTCAGCTTAAACTACTATAAAACTCAGCCTGCAGTTAATAGAAATTGCACCAGTTAAGAAAGAACAAAATGACAGCTATCTGTAGTTACATATTATGGTCCAGTTCTCCTTGGAAGAATGTAAATACAGCCTTACCTGATGTCCACACAGACCATGGATGAACCCTGGATTTAGGACTGTATGTGTCCCTCTGCACTTGTTCACAGCTATTACATAGAGAATAAGCATTTATGGCTCAAAAGAATGCTGCAAGGACCTTGGAAAAAAAAGAAGCTGGGACACACCTTCGCTTTTAGACAGAAGAAAAAATTGTTCCGTTTCTGTAAAACCATTATTAGCCTCAACAATCATTTATTTAGTGGAACCATGACACAGGATGTATGAAAATACAACTTGAAGAAAAACCCTGGAAATGTGACTGAGCTCACACTCATAAATATTTTCGGAACAAAGGCCTCCACAGAGGCAAGGAGTTGCAAGGAGAAGGATAAGATAATAGAAAGCCGCATATTGGGATCCCAGTGGCAAAACAGCACAGCTTTAGAGAAGAGTGCACAAATTTTTCTTCTGATTAATTTTTAAGCCATACATCATCTTTCATTCTTGTTTTACCTCTTATTTTCCAGGAGAAGTATTATACCAATCCTTCCTGTTTTCTCTTTCCCCTCTAGAGTTTCTGCAAGGAACAGCTCTTCTGCATTTTCCATTCCAAAATTTCTTACATTATTTAGCTCTATAGTTGATACGGTAACCAACTGTCACACCTTGTATTTTATCCTAGGCTTGCTGAAACAAACCCTGGAGCTCCTGCTCCAGTAAAGAGTATGCATGCTTAGGTGACAGCTCAAAAGATGGGCACCTGAAGCCTCATATGGGAAGAATACTCAAACTGATCTTCCATGAAGGAGAGGTATAAAATTCAAAATGATCTTTTGATAACACATCCAGACACTCAGAGTCAATTGTCAACCCATTTAACATGGCACTATCTGAAGGCTGAGTCAGAAGCTTACAGCCAGTTTCCTCTGACCCACCACAGAGGTATGCAGCAGATGCATAGCTCACAGCCTACATGTTCAAAAGGAACTTTTGTACTCTTCAGCCTCACCAAGTCTTGCTTAACTTCTGCAGATTACTCCTTTGCTTTTCAAAAATGGCTTATTTCCTCAGCACCAAACCACACTTGCTGAACACATGCTAAACCTGGGTCATCTGGTTTAGTGACAGAAAACTTCCAACAACAAAGTCTGTTCCAGTGGAAGAAGAAGGGTAGGGTAGTCTTTGAGAGGTTTCATTCTCCTGGTTTTGTTAATAAACCAATGCTCTTGTCTATAAATCTCTATACATCACTTCAACATTTCCCTCTTCCTTGTCTTCAGAGACATGAAATTTTACACACAGGTTTTGTACTCCTAGCTAGAAATAATTTCCCTGGCCTATTATTCAGACAGAGCCACTTTTCTTCCCCTCTTCCTCATCCACATGCGGAGACTTTTCTCTCTGACTCCTTCAGCTGCTTCTCTTTTGCAAGACCTGTCTCCTCTCAGTTGTGCTAGCAGGTCTCTGTAGGATCCCGCCTGGTCTTCAAGATCCTCCTCCAGCTCTCCAGCTGCCTGCTTTCAAAAGTTTAATCCAAGCACATGCAGGTGGACATCAGATCCCCCACAAACTGTTAGGGTACATCTCATCACCTCTCCTTCCATCCTACCCCATTTTGCTCTGTCCTAGTCTCACTGAAGCCTAGTCTCAGCACTAAAGCCTGCACAAGGTTGACTCAGAGGGGATCCAGAGTGGTGGCTCATGTCCTCACAGCCTTCCTTTAGGAATCACACACCAGTGAGTGTGCTCCATCAGGACCCCTGGTGTTCCCTGTTTCCAATAAAGATCTCTCTCCTCTTGCCTCTTCCATCTTCCCTGTGAAAATTAAAACCATAACTCATAGCTGCAGTTCCAGTCTCCACCACCCTGGTTGCAGGAGTGAGCAATGTAAGCAAGGAAAGGCTATGTTCTCACAGCCTGAGACACTAACTTGGGGCTTGAGAGAGTCCAACAGTCTGCTCTGCTTTGTTCTTCTCATCACTTTAGCCTTGAGCTCTCATTTCACCATCCCAGAAGTTAGATTCTTGGTATAAAAATATCTTTGGGATGTTAATTTCAGATTAAAAGTGCACTCTGGATGCACAATTGATGGGCTGTTCCTCCAGGAAGAGTGCTTTGGGTTTCCCTGTCTGAAAGGCACTGGCATAGGCATGGGAGAAGGACAGGTACAAGGAGCTATATGGGAGATCTCAGATACAAACATAGGACACAGGATCACTAGACGATGGAAATATCTGCTGTTAATGAAGTCTCAGCCATCAATTCTGCTTGAAGAAAATAAAAGAAATAAAAGGGAGTTTGTACTCCTGTGGTTATTCACCCTTGACAATTTCATGCTTACTTCAGCTGTATATTTTTAGCTTTTGAGTCTGGAGGAATGTGAGGAGGAAAAAGAGAGGGAAAGTAAGAGTCCTGCACATCAGGGTAGCTTTGCCTTCACAGGTTTGAAGCCATGCATAAGTAAAAGGGATGTGCCTGCCACCCATATCAGCAGATATGCAGTAGCCATAGGTTTATCTAAGGACTATTCTGTAACAGCTCTGACAGATTCAAATTATAGTTACTTCTCATTAGTAATGGTTAGAAATGATCACCTCCATTCTGCAGATTATTTTATCATTACAAAATTTTACACCATTTTGACACCAAAATATAAACTGGAATTTCTGCCTTCTTTTAAATTATGGAACAGATATTTTGGTTGGCATTGTTTGGATGTTTCCAGAAAACTTCACCAAAGGTGATTCAGTCATTGAACAGAAGGTACTGCTATTTAGAGCAAAATGGTGAAATAACAGATTTCAGCTTCATCCATACAAAGAAGACTTAATCTTTTATTTCAATATATTCAGTGCCATCAGAGCAAGAAAATTTTACAAGACATAGTTAGAATTTTCAAAATGAAAAATTATTCCTTCTAGGCTTTATAATATCTTGCAGTTATATCAAGTGTTTTGTTAGTTTGTGCATTTTTAAATTTTCTTTTTCCATTGTGTTTGGGCATTAGTCCACAGGTACCAATATTCCGGAAGCAGGTAGAGAGAAAATTTAAAATACTTGGTGATCTCTGAATAAGCAAGCCATGGGTTTTGCCACAGTGGTCCACCTCTGACTGGTAGGAAGTCTCACAGAAATCCCACCAGCACATCATTATTCCAGAGGGTCATTTGGTTCTCACAACATTCACTCATTTTACAGTACATATCTGTCCAGGAAATTATTCAAACTAGGGGACGATACCCAAACCACACTTGCATATAGGCAGTGTTTGCTTTTTACTGTTTGCAGTGTCATCTACTGTTGTCTTCAAGCAATTGAGTAAAGATACATGAACTACATCATGCAATTCATGCTCTGAGTCTCTGAGAAATGCTTTATCAGATAAGCAGCACATTGATCTAAGAACCTGTGGCAAAAAGGAAAATTTGCTAGATAGCTTCTTTTCAAAGAAAACCCAAACAGCTTGAAATTTAGGCAATCTACTTCCAGCAGCAGCAGTCAAGCCTCACTGTTTAAAGAAAAAAAGGCTGAAAAAACACAGCTATAATGCACCTAGAGAACTGTACGCTCTTGTTGCAAGTAAAAGCATTACCCCTGCTCCTGCTGCTTCTGGTGGGGTGAGAAGGATACAATGAGGTCCCACCAAGTAGGGGCAGGGTAGTGGATAAAGTACTGGTAGCTTGCTGTCTCTTGGTTTGAGTATTCACAAGTCTGAAAATGCCAAAAAAAGGAGGAGGATGTGCAGGAAAATACAGATTAAAGGCACCATCTCTCAGTGTCCAGCTTTCTACAAGAAGGCTGAATTGACTTGCCTGGATCCATTCAGAAGGAAATTGCATCACTTAGCAAAAGCCTTTTTGCTTGGTAGAGAAAGACACAACAAATAAATAGCTCTAAGTTGAAACTAGATTTTTTTTTATTTTTTTTTTTTAAAGTGCTCTATGACAACTAAGGACAATATTTTTACCAGTGAGGATGAACAGCATGTCAGCAAAGGTGGCAGCCATGCTGGTAGACGCAAGGGAAGCTGCAGGGATGAAGAGCTATGAGGCTGGAATTAGGCTGGAAGGCATCAGCAGAGCAGAGCTGTACTGATGATGCCTTTCACAAATATCATAGGAAGGACTGAAACTATTAACACTTGTGTTTGGCTGCTGCTGTCAGTAGCCACCTGTTGCACATTTTTTTCCTGATTTTCATCTCTCGCAATCATTTGTATTCCTGAAGGAAAAGCTTTGGGACCTCACGAGCATCTTTATCCACTTACTTCAGTGCGCATATAATTTTTCACAGCCCAGACCACCCCCATCTGCTTGCTTTCCACTTAGCTTTCCCAGACTGTTGCATTTCCAGATGCTAAAGACTAATCACCAAGCAGGGAGGCATGTACAAACAGAGAAATTCATCTTTTACAACCTACATTCTGTCATGACAAATGATTTTCCATTACTGAATTTCACCAGGACTAGTAGGGTGGTGGTCACAGATGTGGTTTTCAGAAGTCCCAGCAGCAGCTGCTTGAGGTATGGCAGTCACAGTGCAATGGTCAGACCTGAGAAGTGACTGCCCAAACAACAGAGATGTGACCAGATGTAAGAGAGTCTGAAACAGGCCTCGGCTGGCATTGCTTAACCAAATCCAAGCTGTATGTGAGACTTGCTGATTCAGGGTACATTTTGCTCCTCTTCTGCTTTCTTTTTTAATACATCCTCACTCATAACATGACTTATCCTTTGTGCTCATGGTCCATAGTTCTCTGCCCCATCTCATCCCTGGTCAATTATTTCTTCATTACTAACAAAGTAAACCTCAAACAGAGGCAGCGCTTGTAGTGTCATTACAACTCAGTACTCCACAAATTCAATATGGAGATGATTCTGCATGTTCTAATGTTGAGATGGGCTCCCATCATGGTGCTTTCAGTAGCAAAGTTGATGGCATCACATTCTCCTATATGGACATCCTGCAGCTTTTCAGCCCAAAGGATGGAGGCAGAAGCAAAGCTTCCCACTGCATTCAGCAGAGCTGTTTATTTCTTCAGCTCCTTCACCCAGCCTTGCTAAAAAACATCTCTCCTCCTGGCCAGACATCCCATATTATGACTAAGGCAGAAGGCCACAGGTTTAGTCATTTTGTGTACAGTTCGCAACTATTCAGCTGTTTTAATGAGAAGAAAGACCTTGAGGCTCATGATGTCAGAGATAAGAAAGTGTGGAAAGCAGCAGATGTGTGACCTTGCTGCTCTCCTATTGCTTTCTCCTTTGTTCTGTGTGCCGCAGCTCTTCAAGGTTTTAAAACAGGGAAGGGGCGAGGGGAAAGCTAGGTTTCACAGTAGCTCAAACTCCTGGCTTGTGGAGCAACCCACTGACTTTTAATGCATGCTTCTAATGGCAACCTAAGTCTAGCAGCTGCTCAAGAATTGGGCTCTTGCAGGCTGCAGCCCTTTCCAGTGTCTGAATATTTGTTCTCACCAGTAAGTAGTAGCAAGAAAAATCTTCAGTGGTCTGTATTTTCCTGGACAGAGAAGTTTTCCAAAAGAGCAGCTTCAGCTCATGGCCACTGAAAGCCTTTTTTGAACAGAATGGTGTCTCCAAAGAAGTGAACAAGGTTGACTGAAGCATTTCAGTCTGACATGTGTTTGTGCCCTTTGGCCTAACTGAGAGAGGTGCAGTGGGAGAGACAGAGACAGAGCTGCAGTGGGAGAGACTGGTTAATCTAAACCAAACCTCAACAGTCCCAGAGGTACCTCAGCACAAAGGATGGGTGCTCCACTGCTCTCCCTGGGTGCCCTTCAGACACCCAGGATATACCTGAAGCTGAGTTGCAAATTGTCTAAACTCTTTATGACAAAGTGTCCTCCCAGATGCCTTGCCAGCAACATCTTTTCTAATCATCACAGTCTGGAGACAGGGCTAGTGCCTTATTATATGTTTGATAAAGCTGCCTCACACAGCTTCACATAAACCAGAAAAATACAGCTTTGATGCAAAACTGGTTGGATAACCCAATCCAAGGAGCAGCAATTGGTGTCCCATTGTTGAAAAAGGTAAAGACATGGAGAGGGACACAGGGCTTTTTGCCCAGCATTTCCTGGCGTCATTTGTTACAGTATGAGGGAACACAGACCATGACCACAAACCTGGCAGATGTAGGTATACAGGAGGAAGAATCATAATTTTAAATTAAAAACAACAGGGGAGGGGGGGTAAATGCATTGTTTTGACAACTTAGAGAAATAGTATGACACAACTCAGTAGGGAATAGTGTAAGGATCTACAATTAAGGAAGAATAGCTTGCTGAACAAATATTAAGTGGAAAAAGCCAGTTAAACCAGCAGTTCTGTAGAAAAGATTCTAAGCCATACTCTTACCAAAACCAACAAAGCAAATATCTTGTTGGAAGCAATAACAAAGAAGTATCCCCTTTCTTTAGTGCAGTTTTGGCATGCTGCTGCTCTTATAGGATGGACTGTTTTTAAGCAATGCATTTCAGGAGATATGGAAGGAGCCTTTGGAGAGAGTATGGAAAATGCAACCGGCATGAAAGGCCTGAAAGAACTGGATGACTTAGGTCAAAAAACAGAAAACTGATGGTGATGCAGTAGCAATCCTCAGCAACATAAACCAGCTCATAGATGAAGAGGGGGATGATTACACTACTCTGTACATAACCAACAAGGCAAAAAACCTTTCTCATGGTAAGAGGAATCTTTCAGAGTAACGTAAGAACATCTTTGAACATCTTTCACAACATAGTATATGTATAATTGGTTTCTTCATGGCATGAGAGATGCTTTTGGTAACAACTTCGATCCCTCCCTCCATTTCTCTGCTCCAAGCACACAGGCAAGCAGCCACACTTAGGAACCCAACACCTAATGAATGTTCCTTTTGCCTGCCCTCAAGCACCACTCCTTTTGAAATTATTCCACTTTGCACCAAAAGACATTGGAGCCATTTGCCCAGAGATAGATATCACCAGTCCTCGTAGGTCTGGTAGGAGAGATGTGGATTGGAGAAGTTCATCACAGCTGCAGGTCCTTGCCATGGCCAGCCAGCTACTCCCCCGGGGGTGCCAAGAGGAGAGAGGAAAGATAGGCCTATTTGAAGAGTATTTAGAGCGTCTGTGCTACCCTTGAAAATACTTCCTGAGGGAGTTTATCTTCCCTCCTTGACTATGGAGGTAGGTAGGGTGATCAGGAGCTAGATAACCAAACCAACTGCATTGACTTACATGACCTTTCCCTTCCCAAAAATTCTCTGCTTGGAGAAAGTGGCATTGTGCAGGATGCTTAATTATGTTCTCAGCATTTCTCTAAGTAAGACTCTTGAACAGTGATGGGGAAATCAGATATAAAAAAACCCATTACCCAGGCATGATATTTATTTTTCAAATTCAAATCCCACAACACAGCCTTGCTGACTGTGGCTGGAAACCACCATGGCAGGCCATGCCCACTCACAAATATTTTGCCTGATATGTCAGCTGACTCCAAGCAAGCCATGACAGCTACAACACTGGAGCAAGTGGTGAGAATGCCACCACCTCATCCCCAGCCTCACCACTGCCAAAGGAATAAAGCAGAGGGAGAGGAGCCACTCTCAGGCTATGATATTGAAAGCCATTTCCATCCCCATTTTTACTGGGTTGCTATGCCCTTATATCCCAAAAAGGCAACTTTCTGGGGCAAAAAGGACTGCATTCACATCACCTGCAGCACAACTGCACCCAGCAAGTCAGCCATGTGGCAGCATTCTTCCACTTAATTCCCATGATTTCCCCAGGAACCCCTCCTGCTATACCTTCAAACATATATAAGAGGCCAGGGACTGGTTCATTACAAAGGGTGAGTGCAACTTGGGGACAGCACCAAGGTCACCCTCCCTGGCCACATGGAGCAGGTAGGTAGCCAGGAGGGAGCACCCTGCTCATGGTCTCCCCAAACAACTCATTGTAATTCTTATCAGGGTGAAGCACATTTTTCAGTCAAGGTGGCGAAACATCCAGGAGCTGCCAGGTTGCCAAGTTTTCTGCTAAAAATACCCTTCAGACACATTTCAGCCTGTGTCTATTAATGAAAAGAAAGAGCAAGCCTATACTGATTGCAATGGAAATTACGTGGACCAAGGCAGAGGAAGAGTAAAAAGGGGAGAATGAGAGAGGAGTATGATGAGACAAAGGCTGGAGAGCTGCCCACCAAAAGTCAAAGCCAGGTTGAGCCAAAGAGAGGTGCTGGCCACTTCTGGGAGGTGATCAGCACTGTCGCTGGTGTGCCATATCACTCCCCCTTCTCATGCAGTAGAAAATGTTTGTTCATGCCACACTTGCTACTTATGATGCCACCACCATGGCAGTGGAAGAGGGAGCACCCAATGGGCTGTCCTCCAGCAGTGTCATGGACAAGCAGGCACCTGGTGTGAGGGAGAGGGGGATTAGGGTGAAGGAGAGAGCCACAGAGACTGAGAAGAGTCTGGACAGGGTCAGGACAAAGGTGGTCTAGCAAGTAAACAGAGAAGAATCAATGACAGAGGTTGGAAAAGGGCCCAAAACCCATGCATGGAAGAGGACTGAAAGCAAAAGGAGGGTGATACCTAGTGGATGGCAGGAGAAAGGGAGAAGGGAGGAATAAAAAAGAAGGAAAAAAGAACACATGACGATAAAACACTCTTAGCATGAAAATCCTCTGGCCTCTTTCTCTGTCAAGTGGGATGCCATTCGCTTGCAGACCCCCAGGGAGATCCCCTCTCAGGTGGAGGTATGTTTTAAGAGCCCCACAAAGTATCAGGTTGTTCTGTGACTTTTCCTGCCTTTGTCAAAGCCAACCACCATTAAATGCAGCCAATTATATATTATCAGTTTTGCAAATGTAAGGAGTAATTTTGGGAAGCAAGTTAGGAAAATGCTTTAGGTTTGTCGGGACTTACTAACACATTTTGCTTTTCTTACTATTTTTAATGTACCCTACTGTGTTTAAACTGCACAAGGAGTGAAGAACCTTCACTAACACAGGCTGTACTTCTCTCTGACCTTGTAGATAACCATGAACCAAAACGTACAGCTCTCTAATTGCTGTTCCTGATGGCGCTTTACAAGCTTGTGTTAAATTTAACAAGGAGGAGGAGGAGGAGAAACAGGCCAAAAATTTTTCAAACGTTTCCTTCCTGCAGCAGGAGAAAGGATTGGTAGGTGCAGGATGCAGGAGGAACCACTGTGTGCCTCCTGTGGCAGGCAACAAAAAAGCAAGAGATAGAAAAGTAACCAGAGGACCCAACTCTTCTTCATGGAACTAATCCATCCTGAGACTAGAGCCTGCACACACATATATATCAAAATCTATATGCCTATATGCCCATAATAGATATAATCCCTGTCTTCCATGTCACCAGTCACGGTCCCCATTCTTTGTGTCGTACCCCACATACTCACGAGATTGGTACGACAGGGGAAAACCCAAGGTACAAGGAGCTGCTTCTTGCTCAGTAGTCTTTCTGTTCCTCTAGTCCAGGGAGGGTCCCTACATGGTGGCAAGGACATAAAGCAGCAGAGCTGAGCCAGCAGGGATCACATGTAGCTCCTAGGGCTGAGTGCTGGCCAGCCTGGTGTTCCTGACATGGACATACCCATGCTTGGCCAACATTAGAGACATCACACACTGCTGATATGTTGTAGCTGCTGAAGAGTACTTTTTAACTATCTATCTATCTATCTATTTAAGAAGATTTTTTTCCTCAATTCTATCCCTTCCTGTCTGGTACGTTCCATGCTTGTGATGCTTGTGAAGAGGAAGCTGATGATGCTCCAACCACAGCAGTTGTCACAGTGTTTAATGTTATTCGGCACTCAGGAAATTACTACTGCACATTTCATAGGCTGCTCAAGCCAGACTGGGAGTTTGAGATGACACTGGTGCAAAGCCATCCCTCAAGTGTATCACAGTGTGTCCAAAAATAGACCTTACAACCCCTAAACATCAGATTAGCTTAAATAATCTGTTTATTAAATTCAGGTTGCAAAAGAAAAAAAAAAAACTTGCCAGAAATACAGAGAATAAAATAAATGCAGGAATGTCAAAATATTGTTTGAAACATTCACTGAGCAAGTCAAAGAGGCTATAAAAATCTCTATGTAGAGTTGATGCCTGGTTCATTGGGCCTGGAGAGCCCTTCATGAACAGAAACCTGGACTTAATTCTTATTCTAGACCGATCTCTCCATGCCTCCTCTCCTTGCCTCCCTCTGTCTTCTCTAAAAGGGCTGCAAGTTCCTCAGGCCAGGGACTGTTTCTCACTTGAATTTTGCACACTCCCAGGACAGTGAACTTGTCTTGGCTGTTTCCCCAATCTGAGGAGTGTAAGCAGTAACAAACTAGACCTTTGGGCACTCTTGATGATGACAAGTACCACTGTGGACTGTATTGATGGAGCGGAGACTTTGTACTGCATCAGAGCACAAGCTGATGTGTCTTTTCCAATTGTATTGTTTGGCTTGGGAAAAAAGGAGAAACACAAGACTTACAAGGACATGGGAGATTGTCCCATGTGCCTAGTGCATAATTCAGTCAACCAAAATTAACCTCCTCACAGGAGGCAAAGATTTACTGTAGGCAGAATTATGGTGAGCATGGTGGATGTGGCAAGGAGGAGCAGAGCAGAAACAAATCAATTCATGAACAGAGGAAATATAAAAAGCAGCTGCAGATAATAAAGACAGAAAAAAACCCCCATGGATAAGCTGCAGAGAACTACCTGAGATGAAAAAAGAAAGACTCAACAGCCTTTGCAGCATATGAAAGGTGAAAATCAAGGCAGGTCAGAAGGATTAGAGAGCCACATGCTTGCAGGTACACATTGCCAGATGTGACCATGGTAGTGACAGAACTTGCTTCAGCCTCTCAGGAAATCTTTAAATGAGGTCAGCATTTCCTAGAGTCTGACAAATGAGGACATGGAAGACATACGAAGGAAAAAGCCTATGAATGAGTTGCACATTGGACAGAAGCATTTAATAACGATGCTTCTGTGTTGCAAAGATCTTCTTATCTATTTGTTTTCCCTGAAAGAGCATTCAACCTTAAAAGAGTGTAGGAAGCAAACGCCCACATTCCTGTAATGCAAGGAAATGAGCTGTCAGTAGTCAGTTACCTGTGGTGCATTTTCTCCCAAAGGCTGTTGTGTTAAACCATCCAGCTATAAAACTCATACCCTTGCCCAAGCACTCTGAGCATTTGCCCACCTTCTCTTTTTACCTGAGTATGCCCTGCTGCCACCCAGGTACTGCAGCACAGGGAGAGGATATTGGCAGGCAGATCAGGGTGGAAATTTCATGGGGCTGTCACAACATGTCAAGAATTCATAAAAATGTCTGAACTCATAGGTCTTCAGGGAACAAACAACACAATGATCAAGGTTTAAAAGGTCACATAGGTTTTTCTTGTTTCAAGGCATACATGGATATGCTGGAGTATAGTACCTGAGAGAGCCAGCATGACGATTTGGTTTCACAGAATCAGAACAGTTGGAAGGGATATCTGGAGATCATCTAATCCAACCCCCTGCCAGAGCAGGTTCTCCTACAGCAGGTTGTACAGGAATGTGTTCATGTGGGTTTTGAATGTCTCCAGAAATGGAGATCTTGGCCTAAGAACCAAAACTGCAGCTCTCCACATCCACTCATATTGCCTCCCGGTGTTTCCATCACTGATTCTGAAGTTAACTGCTGTGGAGAGCTGAAGAAAGTCTTTAACTCTGTTGCAGTGTGAATCTGCACACAGAATTAACCAGTTAATAATAATCTTTACATTTTTCCCTCCCTGCCATGTTCCAGGGCCCTTGAATTAACAATTCACCGAGCGTGTTGATTTTGAATGACTGCATTGAAATCGGCACAAACTCAAACAGAAGCCCTATAAAAAGCCAAAGCTTTATCGTGTGCTCGGCGGTGGCAGCAAGAAGGCCGGTGGGAAGGAAACAATACCCGTCTGAGCAGAGTGAGGGTTTATCTGGCAGCCATCAGAACAGCCCAGCCGTGTTGTTTTTCCGTCCCTCCACCATGTGAGCAGGCTCCGGTATACAGTACCAGGCTGTGCAAAACCCCATGGCCCGGTCCTTCTGTTTGTAGGGCTTGCTGACATAAGGTGGAGTTGAGGTTATTGTGGTGTAGGACGTTTCCTGCCCTGGCCACTGATAACCACAAATCCCAGCAGCTTTAAAGGCTTCCTTTGTCCACCAGTCCAAAACCAGAGCTATGTATAGCTTATATCAGCCCAGCCCAGGGTGGGCACACTTGCATCCCTGCTCCTGAGGATGCTTCACTGCACGCTGACCACTTTGCCAGACAGTTTGGGATGCTGAAAACTCTACCATGGGCAGGCTCCTGCTGAACTTCTGGCCTCCAGGAGCAAAGGAGGTATCTGGGGCTGGGTCTGTGCAGAGCAGTCCCCACCACTGAGCACACACTCCTTCTCATCAGAAGTAAAAGGATTAAACTGACTACTAAAAGCCAGCATCATTTATACCAGCTGAGGTGTAAATGAAACCCTTGCCACAAAAACAGCATTAAACTGGCTTTATATTGTTCATCTCAGTACCAGAGAGTACATCAGTGAAGGCGACACCTCCATGTCCCCTGCCTGTCCCCCCAACACAAGCAGTCAGTGAGGCTATGCCAGCCAGCATGGCTACATGAGTGAGGGTGGTGAGACACTGGAACAGGTTGCCCAGAGATGTTGTGGATGCCCCCTCTCTGGAACTGTTTAAGGCCAAGCTGGATAAAACACCAAACAACCTGATCTAGTGGGAGGTGTCCCTGCCTATGGCAGGGGGCTTGGAACTAGATGGTCCCTTCCAACCCTAACTAATCTACAATTATGTGATCCTACGATTCTACATCTTTTGTAAGCAAAGAAATGCTCCTAGACCTGAAACCTCCTAGTCCAGTGCAGTTCACAGCCCTGTGGACCATTCCTGTGCCTCTCAAAGCAGATTGGCCACAATCACTGTGCTCAGTGGGCAAAACTTCTGCNTATCTGGGGCTGGGTCTGTGCAGAGCAGTCCCCACCACTGAGCACACACTCCTTCTCATCAGAAGTAAAAGGATTAAACTGACTACTAAAAGCCAGCATCATTTATACCAGCTGAGGTGTAAATGAAACCCTTGCCACAAAAACAGCATTAAACTGGCTTTATATTGTTCATCTCAGTACCAGAGAGTACATCAGTGAAGGCGACACCTCCATGTCCCCTGCCTGTCCCCCCAACACAAGCAGTCAGTGAGGCTATGCCAGCCAGCATGGCTACATGAGTGAGGGTGGTGAGACACTGGAACAGGTTGCCCAGAGATGTTGTGGATGCCCCCTCTCTGGAACTGTTTAAGGCCAAGCTGGACAAAACACCAAACAACCTGATCTAGTGGGAGGTGTCCCTGCCTATGGCAGGGGGCTTGGAACTAGATGGTCCCTTCCAACCCTAACTAATCTACAATTATGTGATCCTACGATTCTACATCTTTTGTAAGCAAAGAAATGCTCCTAGACCTGAAACCTCCTAGTCCAGTGCAGTTCACAGCCCTGTGGACCATTCCTGTGCCTCTCAAAGCAGATTGGCCACAATCACTGTGCTCAGTGGGCAAAACTTCTGCAAGCACCTGAAATGCTCCAATCTTGGGAGTTGATAATTGATGTGATCCAAAATCATGTACTAACAGCAGAAACAATTCAGTGATATAGAACAGGATGTATAGCTCAGTTGGGAGAGCATCAGACTCCCAATCTGAGGGTCAGGGGTTCAAGTCCCTGTCCAGGTATGAGGCTTGTCAGAGTTGGGCTGATGGTTGGACTTGATGATCTGAAAGGTCCCTTCCAACCTTGATTATGAAACTATGAAACTATGAGACAGCTACATCCTGACCTCATGTAATTTATTGGTGAAGGTATTACTAATGTTGTGGAATCCTTACCTGGTAACACAGCAAAATTTCCTTCAGGAAGTGGGTGACAGCCAGATCAGGGATGCTCCCTGAGCTGTGCTTTACTAATGTTTTCCATGTCCAGATCCACCAGCCAAAGCACACAGACAGTTACTCCTACTCAGCTAGGTTCTGTTGCCTTGACGCTTTACAATGAGGCCACAATAGCTGAAGCTGATGCTAGAGAGATCAGCTTGGTCTGGTCAACTGCATTGGCACAAGGCAAGTCCTTCCCATCAGCCAGATGCTTGGGACCATGCTGCAGAGAACTCCAGGCTTGGAGCTAACAGACAGATAACCTTGAAGATGGACAGACATCTTCCTCCCCCAGGGCTGGTGCTGATACTTGGCAGGGGCATGCTAACAAGCAGCAGTATTTCACCCAGACTTTCTTGAAGACCTGACAAGCTGTGTCCTGTGGCTACACTGTGCTACTGAGACAAATGGCAGTCTCTCTGTATGCCCTGGGGTCTTATGAGGTTTCTCTGGTGCCATCCCTTCTCCCAGATTGGAAAACTTCTTCTCCTAGCGCTGCTAAATGAACAGCCCCATTTATTATGCAGGATGAGGCTGCCAATGGCACCTGCACAGATATGCTGCAGGCTCCCCATCCCTCATCATTATTGAAAATTTGTCCATGCAAGTGCTTCAGTGTGAGACTGTGTGTGACAGAGCAGAGAGTGCAGTGGGGTCAATTTATTGGAACATAGCTTGAGGATCTTGGTGGCTAGATCTCACGGTGAATGGCTTCCTCAGGAGGTTCGGTAGCTCTTGTTACTGCCATGCCGGAGCTCCAAGCTGTGAGATGTCTGTTCCCTTTCCCCCACAACAGGCCAAACTGGTGTGCCCTCCAGGTGGGAAGCACTGAAGACTTTCGCTTTTATACAGTCTTTGTTTCATTGCTTTCACACCAGCTTGAGAAAACAGCACTAATGGCATCAGCTACTGTTGTCTGTCTCCTGTAATTAAATATCCTGCCCCCCGTGAAACTCAGACGTTGGGCATTGACACTGCTGCTCCTGCAAGGCAGGAAGATCTCCCATCTTCTGAGCAAATTCAAGTGAGAGAATAATCTGAATAATGCATCCTGCTTGCTTCTGTCTGCAGCCACAACACCTCACATTCACAGATTACCCAGACCAGACCTCATTTAATGCAAATGTCAACTTATCATGTGCTTCATCTCTCTTAAATGTTCATTTCATAAAACCCCAACAACTACTTCTTCCATTTGTGTGTGTGTCTCCCCACATCCTTGAAAGCTTAGGGTTCTCATTCCTCTCCTTCTTCTTTGATGAGCAAAAGAGTTTGCTTGAGCCATGCACTCCCGATCCTCTCTGAGCCCTCTTCTTACCCCCCCATGGGGACAGACCCTTCTACCACAAGGCGCAGCTTTACACGTAACAATGAGCCCAGCAGCAGAGGCTGGAAAAGTCCTTTGGAAAAGGATGTGGCAAACACAGCTAAGATGATGCCACTCTTGTTCAAAGTCTATCACTAATGAGAGTGATTACTCATTTATGTAAGTCAAACTGTGAAGACTCCTCTTACCTGTGTGACCATTCCTCACATATCCAAAGCAGTGGTGGTAGCGGTGAAGCTGTGGCACAAGCACAGTTTTCACTCCCCTTATCCCTATGGCTCTTCCACCAGCCATGGAGGCTTCAGAAAGTGCTTTTTCAAGGAAGAAGAGGCCTTTTCATGAAAGAGATCTTTTGCTCCTCACCTTGAGGGCAGTTTTTTGGGTGTTATCACACCAGAGAGGGGATGTCCACCAGCCCTATTTTATCAAGATCATTTATCTGCCTTGGCTTTACTAGAGCCCAGTAAGCTCCTTTGAGCAGCTGGCCATGCTGGCCTGCACATCATCTGCAGAAGTTATAAACCATCTTGGTGCAAGTCCTGTAAAAAAAAAAAAAAGGGGGTGGAAATACACTGGCAGAACATTCAGGGCTGGGAATGTACGAGCTTAGGCTGGAACAGATCCCTTGGCTGTGGGTGGTTTGGCTCTGCCGTGCCAGTAAGAGGGAGCACAGGTTGAAAGCTACAAAGCAATGAAGACTGGGAGGTAGGGAGAAACCTCAGATTAAATCATGTTGGAAGGCAGGGAGCATGGTTACAATAAGCATACCCGGGGCAAGAGCTCGATCAAGGCCAAATGCTCTCCATCCATCCATCCATCCATCTGGCTGTGCTAATCACTGCCTGGCAAATTTCGCTCGCTGTGAATATTCCTCCCGGCTCCCCTGACTCACTCGGGATAATGGCATTTCTATTCAAGTTGTTTAAACTAACAGCAGCACAATTCGCAGCCAGTGGCTCCCTCGGCTTTGTGCTCATTTGCTCAATCAACATTCGCCCCCTGGTAAGCCACTTTCAGAGAAAACTGTCACTGGCAGACAATGAGCTGGCAGTTAACAGCAGCAGTTCTGTGTCTAAACTGTTTGCAGACGCTGGGGTAAAATGTCTCAACCCAAATTTAAAAGGACAGTCGCCTCCCTTTGGTGCACCCGGGACCAGAGAAGTAGCAGGGAAGTGAGGTTGGCTTTCCTTCAGCCTTATGCCTCTGCCGGGAAGGCTGAAGGAAGAAAAGCATCTCCGGAGCAGTGAAGCCCAGTGCCGCCGCTGATGGATGGCCTCCTACCCTCCCTAAGTGTTGCCACTGGGGACACCCCTCTGCAAAGGACGTGGCTCTGCTTTGAAATATCGCTGCAAACACCCGTGCTCCCTGGGATCCATACTTCTTCCCCCCCCAGCCCCATCATCAGTTCCTTGGCATCTCCCCCAAAAGTCAGAACTTCAAGATAATAAATTGCCTCCCTTTCTGTGGCTCACTTAAAACATTTATTTTGACAAAGAAAGGCATCATTAACTCCACCCACTGATTATTTTTTTCCTGAAAGTCCATTTTTACCCCTTAAATGTGCGTGATAACTTGCTATTTGAGATACCAGAAAGTGGTTTATGAACTTGTCTACCAGAATAAGTCTTGTCAGCTTACAGAGGGGCTGGTTAATGTGGCAGTGTCCTTATTTTGATTTGAGAGTAAAGACTGATACTGCTTAAACTTTAGGCAGATCCTTACCTACTTAAATTGATATGGTCTTCTCATGGAGCTAAGACCTAACACCTCCTGGTTTTGATCATACTACACAAGTACTATCTGCCAGCAGATCATCCAGAAGCTACTCTCGGATGACAGGCTCCTCATCCTTCTGATAAAGTCTCAAAATATCCTGTGATCATGATGGAGAGTGATCAAAAAATAAGTAGCAAGAAATGCATTCGTTGTAATTGTTTCAGACATTCATGTTGTATATCCTAGCAGTTCCCCAACCCTTTGCCTTTGGGCTGTGACTCCACCATGGATTCAATGCAGTCATTCCTCTCATCTGAGCACCCATATTAAATCTCTGTGGACCACTTTTTCTCTGTAAACGGATGTGTGCCTCCTTCCCTTTTCATCTCACCCTCCCAGCCTTCCTCTAATCTGCCCAGGAAGCCATGTGGGGTACAGAAGGACCATCTCTGATGAGCTCAAAGAACAAGCTGAACATCTAGGCATGTACAGGACATTCACCATTTCAGAATACCCACCATATCTTTTCCACATTATCCACTAAAAAATTGATTTAAATTACTGGACAAACTGCTGGATTGATTGTAGGCTGCATACCCTGACCAAAGTCAAAAGAAGAACTATTCCTGGTCTATTGGGGTAAGGATCTGTGCAGCTGAGCTTCTGTAGTATTGCTAGTTTTCAGCCCTTAGTGGACACTGGTGTGATTTTAATTGGAGTTTTTTCATCACATATCTCTACTCTCACAACTTAGGAAATTAGGGTTTTCTAGCCTTTCTGGCTGCATTGTATAACTTAATAGTCAAAAAGAGGAACTTCTCTCCACTTCTTCAGATTTCCAAGTCTCCATCTTGTTAAGCCAAACCTGACCACTGCATGTGTGAGGATCTGAAAGTGCAATCTGGCAGGTGATGAAGCTCCAGGTTTTACACAGCCTGGTTGAGAAAATTGTATCTGGGTTTTCAGTAGCAACAGCACACATGAAAATGACAGCTAAGCAGGCATGCCAGCAGAAATCACACTGTACAACCTCTGCCTGCTCACAGATGCACAGAGATCTTGCCTACTCCAAGAGCTGTTGCTCACCCACTCTTTATGGCTAATTCCAGTGGTTCAGACTGTAATCTCAATCTTACCAGACTCTGTGTGAAAGTTTCAATAAAAGGCTGAGTATTTTGATAGTCTGAGAGAGCTGGTGCTGTTGAGGCTGGAGAGCAGGAGGTTCCAGGAGACCTCACAGAGGTCCTCTGTCTCCTTCTCCCCATTTGTACCAATAAGATCCTGCTCGACCAGAGGTCTTCCCCTGGGGATGCCCCAGGGATGTCTCTCCCATGAAGTGGCTGGCAGATTGATCCTGGCTCTGTAACTCAGATTGAGGAGCCTTCCAGCACACCGTGCTTATTGGGAAGGTAAATACACAACCAAAATATCCAAGCTGTGGGGCGGCTTGACCTTCCAGCGACCCTTAGCCTGACCTAGTGCTGGTCACTCTCACCAGCAGATTTGTTTATCTTGGGACTGGGAGGCTCCTAACCTGAAAGTACCAGGCTGTGTCCCAACTCCAAGGCTTGCCGCCGGTGGACGCCAGTCCCTTTTAGAAATTCCCGTCGAGATGCAGGTTTTATTTTTAGTCTCATCCCCACTAGGTAAGTAGCCACAATCCTGCCACAAAAGCCCTGGTAAGTTAAATGGGGTGACGAGCCCCTTCCCCAACCTGCGGAGCAGCTGCATGCAACCACTTGGGATGTAGCTCCAAGAGGGGCTTTTTCTTTCTTCGAAGCTCAGAGGAAATTTTGGCAGGGGTTTTTCCCTTTTATTTTATGGCCAGACAACAGCAGCAGGGCCAGGGAAGCAGCAGATGCAGAAATGGGAGGAGAATTTTTCTTCCCCTTGAATGCAGGATGCAGGGGAGTGTAGGGCAGCAGCAGGATGCATCATTTGGGGAATGTCTGCTATTCCAGAAGTGAGTGGAAACAACCCATCTGAAAAATGCAGAGCCATTATCAGGCCCAGGGCTTAAATAAACTTTACTGTCCATTCAGTGATCAACCTCCCTGGGAGCCGCCGGCTTCATTCATCACTGTCACCTTTTCAAAGTGACTGTGATGACAGTTCATGATCATTAACTAGTAATGGTGTGCTTTGCATTAACAGGAGGGCACATCAAACGGGCAGGCTCACAGCTCGCAAGTTAACTAAATTATATAATAAACATTCTCCAGCTAACCATGTACAGATGGTGACAAAAGGTGGGACAAAGTGGCAAGCAGGAGAAAGCAGGGACAAGGATGGAGGGGGCATCAGGAGAAGAAACACTTTGATAGCATACATACCATGCTGCTCTACTGCCCTGTGACTTGCTATCAACTAGGAATAATGAAACATGGTGCTATAGCTAGAGGAACCAAAGCCACTCACTGAAGTTGCCGAACTTCTAATGTCAACAAAGTTGCCTTAGATTTCACAGATCTGCCCTGGCTGGGTTTTTTTTTTGTGTGTGTGTTTTGTCTTTTTCTCCTCAAATGGCATTCATTGTGGGCAGGGCTCAGGCACTCTGGGCACAGTCTGGATTCAACTCTGCTCTCTGTATCCCCATATGGATATGGGCGAGACTGAAAGACTGAAAACTGAAGAGAAAAGGGTAAGAGAAGATTTCAAACAAGTCCTTCATCTCAGAGGGTTCATCACCAATTCCTTCTGGCACAAAGCAACAGTTTCATCCCCACTACATCCTCAGTACGTGCTCAGAGCCAAAAGGGCCCATGATTGAGCAGAGCCCACAGCTCAGCCAGCTCAGAGAAAACAGCCTTGTTTGGAGAACAGCTTGGGAGGCAAGAGCTCCTAGCACAATTCCCAGTGCAATCCCTACTGACTGGGAAACATTTTTTTTAAAAAAAAAAAGAAAAAATATGAGTTTTTTCCATCTATTCACTAGCAAAAAAAGGAAAAAAAGCTGTAAATCTTCTAAGTGCAATTTATTATATTATATTTGTAACAAGACCTTTCATGCAGACAAAAATGGTGCCTAGAGTCAGGTTCTTAAGTCCATAATTCAGCACTTCAGAGAAATGGAAAAATATTTCAATTCAGACTTCATCAGGAGTTGCCTGAAGCTCAGGGCTTTTACAAACTCCAACAAACCCACTGCAGCAAAGGGGTCTCCAGCCACAGACTTAGATGCTTAAATACACATTTAAGGGGTTTAGAATTAGGCATCCATTTTTAACTACTCATCCTAATGTTTTACATCAGGCAGACTTCTATGTTCCTTACAACTTAGAAATTAAGAAAAAATAATCAGTCACTGTCAGTTTGTCTTCCTTCACTTGCCCACATCTCAGCAATCTCTCTGACTGCATACTTTTCCATCATTTACCCAGCTTTTGTATCAAAGTCTTCACAAAAAAAAATCCAAAAAAATGTAACCGGTCTTGGCTTTTATCCCATTTAAATGGTCACTGGGGGGGAAACTTGGGGAAAGGAGGCAGACTGATTTTAACAGTTTCTCTCCCAACAGCACTTCATTCAATCTGCTCTTGAAATGCTGACATTTCTGGATGGTGCAGAAAATATTTTTGGATGTCTGTTTTCAAAGATGACCAACGCTGAAGTTATCCGTGAGGGGCATCAACATTTCCTCTGCACATGTGACCGCCCGCCTCCAAGCACCATGGAGCAGCATGGCTTCCTCAGTAGTTTACTGTTGCTTTGGGGAAGTTGATAGAAACTGGATTTTCAAAAGAATCTTTTAAATTCTGGTCATTCACCAGGTGCCTAATTTTGAGCAACCGTGGCTTGGCTTTCTGAGTTGTCCACAACTCCCATAGGTCAATTGAAACACCAGGGAGAGTAGGTCACTCATACTTACAGGCAGCTGAGAGATTAGCAGAAAGAAGGTCCTATCAAAGCATTTGAGCAGATAGACAATTCAAAGTATTATCTGCTGCTACCACCTCCCCTGTTCTGAAAGTCACTGGGTCCTTGCACTGGGGCAGCAGCAGGAGGACAAGAGCTCTCCTAGCCCAGCAACATCCCTATGGGCTCCAGCTGCTGATAGAGGAGGGGATGCTCCACTACTACAAGCTGTGAACTGCATTGACAGAGATCCATCTCTGTTCCTGCCTCTGAAACAAGGAGGCACCTTGGGGAAATGGGTGCCAGTGACCTCTTGGCCACTCAAACTCTTCTACTTCTGAGGCATAAGCCAGAGTTCTTCACGTTCCCCTGCCGTGGGGGTGAACTCATCCCCACCCCTCCTGGGACTGCCGTGTACTTTAAGCCTGGCAGAATGACTGTGCCTAGCCTGGGTCTTTTGTAGCATGGCCTATCTGAGCCATGCTACAATCCTATTCAGGTGTTCTATTCAAGGGGAACAGAAGAGCAAAAGAAGCAGTTGTCAATCACTGAGCTGAAACATCACATGAAGTCAATAATTTAAAGAAGGAGGCACAGGTATGGTAACAATCCTGCAGGGAAAGAAGTGACTGTGTCCAAATGCCAGCAAGCCAACTGGGACACCCCCTGTCTTTCATCCCTCCTCCCATGCCCTGCTGGGATCATAGCTGGTCTCTGCTGCCTGCTCAGCACAAAATTTCTCCTTGAGAACATGTTGGGACACCAAGCATATGCCATCCTATGAGGGATAAAAGCCTTTCAGGAATCAGATAGGATGAAGAAGCTACATTATTTCTCAGGAGATTTGTATTGCTGTGGGGTGTTGCTTAACAAATCTTTCCATCCCTCTTCCTTGGTCCTAAAACAATGCTTCTGACAGAACCAAAAGGGAGAAAACTGCATTTGGTTTATGATTTGGTCTTTTATACATGCAGATGTTTCACAAACATTTAAAATAACAACCCACCCTGGGAATAAAGTGGGTGAGAGATGCAACACAGGCGAGGACTTCTGGAATCCTATTCCTGGCCCATTGGCTGCATCCTCTCACCCAGAACACCACAGGATTATTTCATGTCTCTGCCCCCTGCCCCTTTCCTTGCTGCATTTCTTTAGATGATGAGCACGTTGTGGGGTAGGAACTGTTTCTTCTAAAACATTTGTTCAGCACCCAAAATAATGAGAACCCTGTGTGCCACTGTCTTGATGCTTTGTATTTTAGTATCGACAGAGTGTTTCAGGCAGCCCTAAAGCTGATATTGAATGGGAGCTGGTGGACTCGGATGTACTTAAAGCAAAACCAACCATACAAACAAAAAAGAGCTAAGCCATAATGTAATACTAAACATATGCTCCATACAGAATTCACAGAGATTTTTTTCTTATTCTTGTAGGTCTGTGCTGGGCTAAAGGTTACCATATGCTGTAGGAATGCTCTGCAAACACCAACGAGTGGCCTTGAAAGTTGAAAACTTGGAAGTTACTGTACAGTCAAAGGTGGTTAATTGCAGCTTCTACAACCTGTTTGCCCAGGTATATAGAGCATTCAACTCCTTGGTTACAAGGGATGTTAGCTTTTCTCCTCACACATGACTAACTGATTTTCTACATACCATTTTAAAGAAAGAGCAAATAAAAGTGGTTTTCAAACAGAACAGGATTTCTTCTCCAACGTGGTCTCTACAAGCCTTTATGAGTTCCACTATGACTGGCCAGGAAGAGAAGATCAAGAGCTGAGTGGCTTAGAAAGGAAAGGGAATGGAGTTTTAAGCAGGAAAAGCAAACTCTGATATTGCCAGAAACTGTTTTCTAGTTACACTGCAGGGTCTTAATTTATTTTGTAACCTGTTAACTCCTTCCACACACCTGGTGCATAAAGGAACTTCCTTCAACCTCTATTGTGGGTAAAACTATGTGTTACAAAATGTATTTTTCCAAAGGCTCTCAAAATTTTAAGTGCCATAGATGCAAGAGCAAAAATACAGATGGACATCAAGAAGCATGGATTCACCGAGGCTGCATTTATACTGACAAATGGTGACTGTCATTTTCCAAGGACTGTGAAAACAGGGCAAATAAAAATGGGGCTGGCAAGCACATCAGAAAGCTGAATGAGATGGGGTTTATATTGCCATACTGTGGATCCCAAATGTAATCAATTAAAATGAAAATAAAATATCTGAATTAGTCTCCAGTGTCACCTGGATGTGTTCAAACTGAGTGATAGATGTCCTTCTCCCAGACGTGGCTCAAGCTACGATGGAAGACATTTCAGGAAAGTGAAACGTCTCCAGGAAAGTGTCTTCTCATTCACAGAAGCAAAATGAAGGATCAAGCTGAGATGAAGAACACCAAGCTAGTATGCAACAGGAAAGTGGTTCTAAAGCATATGTGACACTTCCTCTGCCACTGCAAAGTGTAAATTCAAGAATAAAAATTATAGATTATATGGAGGTGCAAAAAGAGCTCTGAAAATCAATCTGACATGGAGGTGGAAGGCAGAGTGAGAATTAGGACTTCCGGCAGTATAATCCAGCCAGTCTCCTATGGTCTCGGGTCAAATGTTCAAAAGTCAGTGCTGATTTAAGTCTTTCATTGCACCAGAGTCCATTGAGACACTTCTCTACCCACTGCCTAAGCAGCTGAATAATGTGTTGCAAAATACCTGCCCTGGTATCTCATCAAAGAGCTACTCTAAACTCCTGGATTCTTCGAAAACATTTGTCTCTAGCCATGCTTTATTCCTTTTTAACAAATAAAAAAGGCACCAAAAAACAAGGAAAACAATGGCAAGACCATTCTCCCCTGGTACAGGATGTGAGAGACATCACTGGTAAAGCATCCTCGAGGAGGAAAGCATGTCAAAAGTTGTTTTGTTAATCCAAATGGATAAAGGAAGAAAGGGTGCAGGATTCTGATGCTGAGATTTGTCCAAAAGGTATGGGAAGTACAGGCAGCAACTGAGCAAAAAGGAAAACAGAAGAAACCCTAAATACTGAAGGCTTTAAAGAAAGCATTGCCCACTGTGCCCAGCTGCAAACCTGGCCCGCTGCTGGATTCTCACTTGCCACTTTCAGGAAAATAGCACTGAAAAGACAAAATGGCAAGCTCAGTGTCAACTAGGAAGCAGGTCTGGTTAGCATTATGAAAGGAACTAAATTTCCCTCCCCCCAGCCTCTTCAAGGGCCAGAGATTTGTGAGCAAAACAGCTCGAGTATTTATTTCCCTGTGGTCAAAGACTGGTGTTTTATTTATTTGCGGTCAGTAATGTTGGACTTCTGTCATATTTTGCTGTGGTACTCTATTATTTAATAAAGCCCTGTGGACATTGGCCAATGCCTTAGCTTGACAAGGACTGCTTTCTGACATTGCATTGCACCTGGCCAACAGGATCCTTTTTTTTTTTTTTCATTGAGAGAGAAGGGGAATTAAAGGTACAACGAGAAATTGGTTTATAGCCTAAAGGGAGGGGATTTGTCAACCCTCGCAGCGTTCAGACGAATCCAGCTGCTTGTGTCACAGAGCACTTGTGTGTATATATCAAGCTGCTTTTACACACCTCGGTGATCTTCCCCTGAGACCAAGGCAATAATGTGCCCAGCCACTGCTTGAAAAACCTCCAGCTTCTTATTCCCCTGCCTCAGAAAAGCAATCCAGCTCTTGCAGTTCCCTGTGCTGATAGACATCAGTTGGAATCAGATTTTCTAGCCTTATCTCTGCTCAGTGCCAGCCCAGAGCCCTCATTCTCATCCGACATCCCTGGATCTTGTACATTATTAGACTTTTAGGATGGAGGTTTAACACAGAAACACTGTTAATGCTGGTGTCCTGCTATGGCAGGGATGCAGACAGTGAAAACACCGCCTTAGTGAGAACATTTTGAGACAGCAGTGACTGGGCCTGGGAAAATAAGCCAGGGGAATTAGACAAGAGAAAATTATAAACTGTTGAAGTCCTGGAGTACTTCCAGGTATTCAAACAGGTAATAGATTGGTTTAAATAAGTGGAAATAGTTTCAAAACGTCAACTTTGCCACATTGTCTAGCTTCTCCTTTCTGGTTCAACTCCAGTCTGCGAGGTTTCTTCATGTGTAAGCTCAGAGAGAAAAGCACCTACTGCAGCAACATAGCAAAAGTGCAGCATTCCAGTGGGGGATTTTCAGTTGGCACTGGTCTAATGCTTTCATGATTTCTTGGTGGGCAGATAGCTTCAGGGGAATGCTTATATGACCTACTGCCCAAAAAGCATCGAGGAACTAAACAATCAAGCTAGATAAATGCAACACTTGCTGTTCTTCTCATTGCCGGAGTCCTTAAGGCTGTTGTGCCCTTGATAACCCAAACATGAATACTAGCCAAGACTTTCTGGCTACTTTCAGTTAAGTGGGTGGCACAAAATAACAGTGGCCCTACTGACTCTTAAACCCCACCAAGAGAAATCAACAGGTATGTCAGAAATAAAACAAATATAATCCTATTTTCTTTAGGACACAGCACATCAGTGTATTTGCTTCTCAGAGGAATGACAGCTTTTCAAATCATAGAATGGTTTGGATTGGATGGGACTTTAAAGATCATCTAGTTCTAACCCCCCTGGTGTGATCAGGGACACCCTCCACTAGGTCAAAATCTATGTGGATAACCCATTAAATACCATGCACAGCTTATTTTAAAATCTTTCTACCTTCTCAATATCCAGTACTAATTTGCGAGAAAAATGCGAATTTAATCTTTCAAAACCTGCTCTTTATCTCTGCAACCTTTTGCTAGGATAAAAATAATATGCACCTGAAGTACAACTGTATACCTGTAAATATTTTAAAAATATGAATCTCTATAACATCAGCACCTCTGAGGTTTTGTAGATAGTATCCCTGATACAGAGGTATGGGAAAACAAAGCAGACAGTGATTATTGGTTATTAACAAGAACTGTTTCTGGCTAGGAAATGACACAGATCTCCCAGTTCTCATCAACTTTGGCAGGCTTCAAGAGAAACAGCTTTATTTATGTTAATGACTATAAATTGGCTGCAAGGTCTACACCAGTTTGTATTTAGCTCAGCATCTTGTGGAACTGAGACTCAGGCAAATCAAATTTGACAAAACTGAACTCAAAACTATCAAGTTCATAGAGAAAAATACACTGCTGCATAAAAGGAAGAAGAGGACAGAAAGTGTGAGAGAAAACAGCAGAGACCAGTATGGCTCACTCAGAACAGCTGACACTTGGAGAATTCACTACAGCAAAAGCTCATGAAAATCTGACTCAGTTCACTCTGTTGCTCAGAGGGTGACTTGCTCCGCCATTTACTCCCTAAAAAAACACTCCTGTTGTCAGTAACTTGTGGAGAGAGCAAATATTTCCCAGTTTTAAGTGATTAATTGACTCAATTAAGCTAGATGCTTAGGCATCTAGCCTATTGTTTTCCCTTATTTTTGGAATTCCATGTGTTCACTAAAAGACCAAAAATTACTTATATTTTGAGTGATCAAAAGCAAAAGACAATAGCAAAGAAGTTATCAGGATAGTCTTTTTTTTGTGCCATTTGAAATCAGAGGCAAAAGCTCTTTACCATTGATGTGGACCAGATTAGGAGCAATTCTTTCATTTAAGCCCTTCTAGCTGCTCCTTTCTCAATCAGAAGAAACTGGAGAAAGGCACGTATCTCAGGGCAGAGAGCAGCCAGAGATGCTACTGGGGTCTGCTGGTGGAACAATTCAGGCAGGGGAGGTGCTGGTAACATTCCTGTACAGAGAGCTATTCCCAAAGGCAATTAGTGAGTCAAGCTTAAGCCACCACACACCCACCCAGGAGGACTTGGCCCCAGTAGCTCCAAGTCACACCCTTCACTGCTGGTCTCTATCAGATGACTTTTTGCCACGCATGGGGAACCAGCGTGAGTTACAGATCAATTTATCACTTTGGGAACTGGATCAAACACCAACCCTCCAGGTCACAGCGGCTCCAGCCACACATGAATCAACATTTAATATGGTATTAAAATTCTCTCTCACAACTGCTTTCAACCTTCACACTCTGTGTGCTTAGGATTACAGAGTGCAGCCAAAGGACTGCACTTTGTAGGCCAGCTTCAGTTGTGTGTTCAGAGGTACATTTCTTCTCTTCTAGATGATCCAGAGCAAGACACTTCAGCTCCTTATACCCATTTTCCCTCTCTATCTAGAAACAAAGCAGCATGGTCGCAGGGATTGCTGCACACAGAATCCTTCTGTGGCCTTTGGGATGTGACACAAGGGTAAATTGCCATCATGCACTCCTCCAGCACTTGAATTTCTTTTCTTTTTCTTCTCCATTTTTGCTGGATTAAGCTTTTCTAACACAACAGGATTGACTCAGGTTGTCTGGGCTAGATTTAAAGTTCAATGAGGTTCTTTATTTTCCAGGAAACACTCTTCCTTCCTCTCTTTCCGTGATTGTTCCCTCAGGTTTTAGAGTTTCTTGTTGGTGGGGATTTTTTTTTCTCCCTTGCTGGGTCTGACCTTTGTTCAGTTGCTCTTTTAGCAAAAGTTTCATGTGCTTCACACGGCTGTGCTCCCAGTCTGAAAGGAAACTTAGTTGTGAAGTCTGCAAGTCTTAGAGCTTCCAGAATGGGCTCAGCCAGTCTTTGGTTCTCATCTCACTCTTCATGAAGATTCATACCACCCAACAGGCTGTGAAAGGGCTGATGCCCAGTTCCAGAAGTACTTTCCTGCCCCTGCCTATTGCAAGTAAGGATGGCTACAAGAAGGGCAAGGTGTTTTGCCTTTGCTTTGCAAAATTTAAGGCAGCATTTCTGGGAAGTGAAGTCCCCTATTGAAGCAGAAATATCTTCCTTACCCAGACATATCAAGACTTCTCATGAAACCTATATATCTCTATATATGTGCTTGTGCATATAAAATAACACAGAAACAACATAGAAATAAAATCTGCTGTCTTCCTCCATCTCTTCCCACAAGTGTCCCTCCTCCCTCACCAGTTAAGTGCTTAGTGTCTGGCAAACTTAACTATATTTATTCTAGGCTGCCTAATATCACTTTCCTGGCAGAGAAGGCAAGATCTCAGACAAGTGTTATCTGACCTAAAACCTCCACATCTTTTCTGTCATTCCAGGACAGTTTATTTGGCTCAAGTCTGCTCCTGCTTGTCTCTCCTAAAGATCCCAGAAATGTAGACCAGTGTTAGAATGAGTACTGCCCTGAGTGCTGCCAGCTTCATTGCCTGCTGTCTTTACCACTCTGACAATTCAGGTATGAAACACTGTAGAAATTCATTAATTTGCCTAAGCTGCTCACCATGGAAAGTTCATCCAGAACCTCATTGCTCAAATGTAAGAAATTTCCATTTAAAACCACAACCTATACTCTTAAATCTACATTTCATGACTCTCTATATTAATGTATACTGATTTATATTAATGTATATTTCTTATACTTGCTGTCCTTCAGTTCCACTTACTCTCCTTTGTATCTTTCCCCTTCTGCAGTTACTGATTGTGTGGGGAGTTGGTTTAGCCTCTCACAAGACAGGTTTTCCAGCCATGTGGTTACTCTGTTAGCCTTATACTGCACCCATTTTCAGCTCAGACTGTTTATAATTTTTTAAAAATATTCCTATGCAGGCAACTTCCAGGTGCCATAAGCAGCATTTCACATGAGGTTCCTCTCACCAGCATCTGTCTCATCACTTTGAGTACAAAGCTCCACTCTTCCCAGGAAAAGGTTGGACCCATAATGCGCTTAATTCAAACTTCCTGTGACTCACCATAGCACCCCAGCTCTCAGCTCCTCTGAACCCCTTTGGCTTCAGATCACTGTAAAATGTTCATAATTTCTCCCTAAATGCTGCGAGACCTTATCTTCTGCAGGCTGACATTTAAAGTCACTTCTGCTACTGTGATAATTTCATTCTCCTTGTGGAGACCCAAATCCCACTCCTTATGCAGTATGTTTCCAAATTCCAGGTCATCAGCATGCTCCTGCATTAACATTTGGTGAAAATATTAATGTCAGATCTGTTTTATGAAACTCTGCCATTAAAAGTCCCCAAAGTCTATTTTTTTTCCCCACCTAAGTGGTGGCTGTTGTTTTATTAGCTTGTTCTTTACTCAAATTAAATAATAATTTTAGCATAATTCAAACATGGTGAGAATAGAAATTGAAATATTATAAATACTCAATAAAGTTTCAAATTATGAAAAAATATGTGTTATCTACCTATAAATAGAGTTACATTGCAAAAGGAAACAATTCTGCTAGTTCATTATGAGTAGGCTTTACTCTTCTTTTTTTTTTTTTTGTTTTCCCTTGGTCACTTGTCTGCATGTGTTTATTTCCCTCAGAAACAGTACCAAATATTTTTTAGTATTCAAGACTGGATTGACAAGGGGATAGTCATTAAAACTCCATAATTTTGCCTTCTTAAATAGACGTAATTAAGTTTGTTGATCATTAACAAGACACTGAACTCTCAAATTCAATACTGAATCAAAGCTGTAATCAAAACCTTGATCAATAATTTCACGTGTGAGGTTTTCCTTACTTCTGTGAGATGGAGATGGAGATAAAACAATTTTGCTCTGTAATTCTTTTATTGGTGTTAAACTTGTCAGCTCTGCCTTCATTCACCAAAGGAAAAGGAACGGACACTCTTAATCTGAGCTACCTATCTGGGGTAAAAAACCTGTGTTCAAAAAAATAACCAAACTTGTAGGTCTTTATGAGCCAATAGGTAGATTTTACTTAGAGCTGATGCTGTATTAACAGTCTTGATAATAAGAAGAGTCAGACCATCAGTGTCTAACCAAGACCCTCCAAGTCTTTTGTAGTGCCTTTCTGGCATGTTTGGCCCGTGGCTGCTCCTGCCTCCTTCTCCAAAGAATCTCTTAAATACAAGCAGCATGAATTGCTTTGCTAGAAGCCAGTTGCAGTTTCTCCTGGGAAACACATGGGGTAAGGTTAATCTCCTGTGACATTGGGAGATTACAAATATAATCCCTCTGGTGATGAAAAAAATAGAAAGCATGCCAAATTTCCTCTCCTATCATCATATAAAGCTGGTTACGTGGAGGAAAGCATCCCATAGGTCTGTTGCCTACTAAGATCCTCTTTCTGCACAAAACTTCCTTAAATCTGTGGCTCTGCATCTATGGATTGTCCGTGTTTCCTTCACTCCCAAACAAGCTCAGGTGTTCAGAGACATCTTCATGACCAAATATAGTAAGAAAAATCTTATTTCCATCTCTTTGGATCACATGCTGGAGAGCATAAGGTGCTCTAAATTAAATGAAAGGAGGGGGAAAAGCAGGTAGAGAAGAAAGAGAAGCTGCAGCAGCTGAGGACAAAACTCCAAGCCAGGACTTACCCAATCTAACAACAGGCAGTACTGTTAAGCTAATAGTATCAGCATGAATGCTAGGTAAGACTCACACAACCTATCAATCAAGTTGTTGGCATCAGCCCACCTCTCTGGTAACCCACTACATAGACTCTTTTGACTTTATGGTTCACAGTCAGGGCAACATGGTGGACAAGGGCACCTGGACCCTTCTCCATTTCTTCTGGTTTTCCCCCACAGCCTCATCACCCAGGAGAAGGCCATTAAAGATGGGCAGGCAGATGCTCTACTACTGATACACATTAGCAGAGACTCAAAGCGAGGACAACCAAAGTTGTTGAAAATCGTGGAGCTCACCACCCTTCCTTGGGAGTGTCCTGTGCCTCCGAAGATGAGGCCCTCGGGTGCTCGCAACGTGAAGACATGAATAGACCTTTCTCTCCACCCTTCCCAGAGACACTGGCACCATTGTTAAAGCACCAGCATGACCAAGCCTAATGTGGCTGAAAATTTGGCAGCTCTGCCCCGGCCTTCTTGCTTCAGCCTGATCAAATGGCAGCTCTGCACCCGGGGCACACAGGGCATGAAAGGATTAGCCGCCCTCCCCCACCGAGCAGGTGAGCCCCAACCCTTTCCAACTCACTACATGTCAGTTTACAAGTAAAACATAAGGTATAAATGCAGCCATTGTTAAGGTGAGGCAGCCATCCTGGCTAGGGAGTTAGATTAGCAATTTACCCTTTGTAAAAGGATTAGCGGAGACCTATTGTTTCGGTGTTTGTTTATCAATTTGCATTTTTAAAAGGGGGCATATATCTGACAAGGGCCCACGTTCTCCATGTACTCTTTGGCCACACCGTTTTCTTCCATCTCCCCATTGCCAGAACCTCCCAGAGCATTTCACAGAGTCTTTGGCACTGCTGCTGCTCACACTACAACATTTTGTGGGACCAGCTGGCATCCCTGAGTCTTTTGGCTGAGAGCTACTGCTGGGTTGGTTGCTACTCACCCTGTAGCTCAAACACCAGAGCTGATTTCCTACTTTTCCTCAGTAATACAGAGGTATTACTCCAGACCCCACCTGGTGTATTGCGT
>VZTY01028265.1:0-14582 GCA_013400935.1 Turnix velox
CTCAAGCCTGTCAAGGTCAACCACTTGTCTGCCACTCCTTTGATGCTGCTGCCTTTAGGATGGCTAGAGCTACTCTACATTTACCTCCTGTCCTACTGTCTGTCCCCTCTTGAGCACTCTCTTCTTTCCTCCTTCTTCTGCTGTATCAAAACTGGATGCTGGTGAGTCAAGACTTGATGGAATCCCAAGCACCTATTTGTGGATCATAAATTCAGACCTGGAATGAACACCCATGTTGCAGCAGACGGGTACCAGCTGGGTGTGGGAAATGTGGGATGTGAATTCACTCAAACGATGCCAGGCGCGTGTTATTTTTAAACACTTGATTCATTAACACTCCTCTAGATGTTAAAAGAGGTTCATAAATCGATTGGTAGCCAGGAAAAATGAGAGCAATGAGGTAATTTCAGTCGGAATGGGCTCATTACCATGCCAACTGTCAAAACGTTTTCAATCCAGACATACCCCTTCTCCTCTCTTTCAACAGTCAACCCAGGCTGAGGGTCCTTTGGTTTGATTGTTTCTGGGGGGATGAGAAGAAATTACAGAAAATAATAAAAGTCTAGAAAAGATGGTTAAACAGCAGATTCTCCTTGTGAGCTGAAAATTACCTGAGGTAGAGATGCTCACTAATCTTGGATCTGTTTTGGCTGAGACCAGACAGAACAACATTTAAATTTGTGCCCTAGGAACTACGTAAAAAAAGATAAGAATTGTCTCCATTTTTCTCAGTGCAGCATCATTTTCAAGTTGTGTCAGGGACAAATACAGGTGTAAGAACAAGCTAAAGAAATTAGAAACTCCAATTGCACCTCCATTTTTATGAGGTCTTTCTTCTTTTTCCCCATCTGAGTTGCAGCCCAATGAAGTTGGATGACAAATGAAGATCTGGTAATCAAAAAAGAAGGCTGGGGGTTAGATTTTTAGGTGGAAGTCTATGGCATTCACAGTTGCTTTGGTGAGTCCATTCAGCTAAGGGGATCCCCTGCTCTGATCTGTCTGTAGAGACCACCACGAAGAGATATGAGCATGTTCCTGAGGGCAGATATATTCTTTCCCTCAGGTCCAGACTGGACAAATGGATAACAAGATACCTTTGGGATAGTGGAAGATTTGGAATCCCTACACTGGTGTGTTTATTTCTGATCAGGTAACACACAATTACTCTGTCCTTCCTGTTCATCCACTCTTGCCCTTCTTATCCTTTTCATTTCATGATAGTGGTTGAATTACTTGATCAAAGGAAACTCTGACTGGGATTTATCTCAGCTAACTGTAGGCAACCAAAATACAGACAGGTAAGTCTGTGTTAAGTCACTTTAGGCTCCTTTTACTGTCAACAGAGATAAAGAGTTATCTCCAGAGAGCAATTAATCTGATACATGTTTGATATCTATATTAGGATGAGATGAATCACCTTCTCTAGACGCCTCTTCCTTTCTATTGACTGTAAAGGGAACTGAAGGTGACTAGCTTAGATGTAGGCATCTGTGTAGAGATTCTTCAAGACAGGGAGATAAATCCAACCTCAAGAGAACCCCAGTCCTGAAAATTTAAATGGGAAATGATTCTTGAAAACTTTTTGCAGAACTAGTAATGATGATTGAAAAGAAGTTAGGATATCTTAGCATGAAACATGCAGACTTTTATTATGAACTGCAAAAAATCCTAATCAATACACATGGAAAGTATCAATACCCATGTCTGAGATGTTGGCACTATACATTGCTGCAGGATGATGTGTGCTGCTTACTCTGCAGTAATGGCTGCTGCCAATTCAGCCTCTTGTGCTGGTGACAAAAGCTGTGCAGTATCATCATTGTGTTTCTTTGCTCATATCCACCTATGATTAACTGAATCAAGTTAAAGGACCCATGAAACATGGGTTTAAATCAAAGGATCTGGGCCCTAGTTTTGAATCACATGGTGTTTTACTAGTCTCTGACTACACAAATCCATCCAAGGGCATTTGTCTCCCACAGTCAAGCTCTTCAGCAGGGACATTAAGCTTCTGTATTGAGAGACTTCATTAGGGAAATTTATTCTCCTGGGGAAAACACCTACTGATAGGATGAATGACCTTTTCTTCCTTTAAGTACAGACAGATCCTCCACAATTGATTCTGATGAGATAACTAAATTCTACATCAACCAAAGTCTAGAGATCTTCTATTTAATGTTCTCATCTAGCTTACAAAGTGCAGGAGGGTATAAACAATGGGAAAGGTGTATGTCTGCAGGGAAGGAGGCAAATTTCAGCTGGAGAAGAAGTTTTGATCAGAGATGTCATTCCAGCTTTTCATTAAGGCTCTGCTGAGTACAAAGGGAACGTCCTTCACTAGCTCTGCTGCTGGTATTGTTTCCACCATCACTGGTTAATCAAGGCACTGTTAATATCAGACTAGGGAAAGATCTTTACTGGTAGCTTGTCTTGTTGGTAGTTGTGTTTCTTTTTATCCAACAGGAGATGAGAGGCAAGATAATCTAAGCTTAATTCTTCTCTTGTTTGTATACTCTTCCTTGACACTAATCACAGTTACATATCAGTGTTACCTTACAGTTTTCATTGTCTCTGTTTTTGGCAGTCTATTTTGAGAAATTGAGGTCAGATGAGTACTTACCATACAGCCAAGACTCATTAGGGAATAAGAATAAATTTCAGGTGATTGCATTAACAGTGTCCTGTAGTAAACACAGTTTAAAAACCCAAGTATTTCTCCTTTCTTTGTCATTTTCATGGAAAAACAAAAATCAAAATGAATCTAGCTCATATCCCTGTAGCTAAATTAAGAATCACTCTTTTTAAAAATCTTTACAAGTGTGTACTTATGACTTGAAGACAACCAGGAAGCATTGAGTAATGATACTTCTCTTCTGCTTCATGTATTTCAGAATGAATTTCTTTTTCTGTCATTTGATAACAGGGTGCCCCATGATCTTTTTTTCTCATGTATTAATACCACACCACTGAAGACCACTTGCTTCTCACAAGTCTCCTGCTTTTTGTAGGCAACTCACTGCTGTTATATGAGTGCTTAAACAGAGTTTGTGAAGAAGAACATCTTCTGAGGCAGGAAATGCTTACTTGTCCTGGGATTTTTTTTTCTTAAGGTGTGAATGTCATCATTTCCTCTTTTCTTTGTTTGTTACAGAATTAAAAGACACCGAAAAAAAAAAAAAAAGACAGAAAAATGGAAGGCATTTTTATTCCCAAGTTCGACTAGAAAATAGCTGGGAGAACAGAAGACATCAAGTTTACCTTGTGGGACATGAATTTTATATACATAATCAGCTAGATTATATATAGAGTTTAATTACCTTCTTCAAACCCTGGCATAAAATGAAACTAATGACCAAGAAGAAAACAGAGCTACATTAGGGCTAAATTTTAAATAGATAAGCTGAAGAGCAAAGACATCCTCATCTGATGGGTGGGGAAATGAGAGCCACAGAGATTAAAGACTGGAGCACCAGAGTCTTTGGACCAAGCTCAGAAGGAGGCCCAGAAGACAAGGCTAACCAGACTCCTGGGCTTGCTTCTGTGTTTTAAATTACTTGCAGTCCAAATCTCCCTTTCTTTGTGTGAAGTACACAGAGAGGAGCAGGACCCAGCACTCTCAGGGTGTCCTAGGGAGATTAAGCCCTTTGCAATGTGCTGTCATGAAATGGAATTTAGGAATTGCTTTGTAGGGCAAGACTCTAGGTGCAGCCCTTGACATGACTAGAGGCATCTCTCTAGTTCCTTGAGAGAGCTGGTCTAGCCAGGGATTATAATATCTCTGGACCCTTCTATATCTCTGAGAGGCATTTTAATATCCAGCCAAGGCTGAGTTACTCACACTTCAACGCTTCTATTTTGACTAGAAACACAAGACAGCATCTGAAATATTTTCTTTTGAAACCAAAAACCCCTCACAGGCCTGTAGGTCATTTCTTGGCTCTTGTATTAAAGCACTGGGTGGTGCAGCAGAGGGCACAGCTGGGACCACTGCCTCCTGCATCTCACTGGAAAATAACTGTGCATCCTCCAGCAGATCTCATAGGACCACATCAGTGAATGCTCTTGCTCTGTCACCCAACCTGAGTTTAACTGTCATAGGACTTTTTTCTTCTTTCCCCAGCTATCACTGCCATCCTCCCCCCTCCCTTTGTTTCTAAAAGATGCTCAGGCATAACTCACATTTCCATATCCTTAATTCACATTCAGAAATCACTGGATGTGTTTCACCCTCATTAATAGTGAGTGCATTATGATTTAAGCTTGTATTTCATGGCTAGTTGGGGAATTTTTTTTTCTTTTAAAAATTCTTCTCTCCAAACAAATACGTAGTGAAAGAGGCCAATTTTCTGGGCAGTTATCAGGCAGCTTTCATCCCTTTCCTGATACACAGGCCACCAAACTAATAGCTTCATGCTCTCAATTTCACACTCCAGGAATGACACAGAATTGTAACTGGGACACATGTACTGCAGAAATAGTACCAGAAAGAACAGATTTCTCCCTTATTATCAGTTCTTCTTCCAGGATGAATTGACTTCTACCTTTTTACTTCAAGCTTTCAAGGTGAAGGAAGCTATATGCCTCTATCATAGATAATATACAGCACTTCTGGGAGTCCTCAGTGGGCCCATTCTTCTCCCTTTTCCCCTCCTACTCCTTTGTCCTCAAGACACCAAAACATAATGAAGTGACTCTGTCAAAACATGGTGGGAACTTCTGGGTTTTGGAGACATGATGAATTAGGCATTCTGAAGGTGCATGCAAATTATACAGTGATGTGCATGTACATCACAGGTTTGATCTGTGAGTAAGAGGCACCCAGACAGGTTGCTGTCTCACTATTCCTTCCAAAAACACACAAATTCACTGAGTTTAAGGACACCATATCAAACTTTTCAGCTACATCTCAGATGAGAAAGCATAAAGACTTTATTCATATTATTTTTCCCTGTGCCTATAAATCACAGCTCCTCAATGGGGAGACTGTAAAATGAAATGGAGCCAAAGACCTCATGGTACCACAGAGTGTAAAAAAAAAGAAGTCATATGCCAAGGGAATGACAGTCTTCCAGTGGGTTCTTCCCACTGAACACATGGAGGGAATTAAACTTGCCTCCAGCCACTGTAACTTGAATCAAATCTTAGCCAAGAACGAAAAATTAATGTAACTGCACTTCTGCAGTTGCAATAGCCATTATCCTGAGGTGAACTTGATTGTTATGCAAAAAGATCTTCTCATTCTAAAGGCATCTGTAACTCAGCAGAGGAAGACTTACAAATATTGCTTGTGTTTTAGTTTAGTATTCCTTCTCATGTTTCTCCATAGTAGGGGTAGAAATCTTGCTAAAGTCTGTGCTTCACTTAACAAACACAGGCTCAATAGTGAGGTAGACTTATCCCAACCTATAAGGAAATCCAAATCTATAAGGGAAATCAGGTGGGAACAATGTTAAGTTCATTCTACATTTCAGAAGAGTTCATATGTGAATTTGTTCTATGAAAGACCCACTTTGTCTAATTTTTCCACCACTTCTAAGTGAAAATCCAAAAGACAAATGTGATTTATGTTATGAGATAAATAGGAGGGATGTTAATATGGAAGATGTTATACTATAATAGAAATCTGATCCCAAGTCTCATCTTCAGCCTGAAAAAAATTACACAGCTTAAATACAGGTTGTGATGTCTTCCATCCAGCAAGATATCTCATGCCTTTATCCAGGCAGACAAGATGACATTAGTCCCACTTAGCTCTAAAGAGGGATCTAGGCATATCTAGGCAGTCCCTGCTGATATCCATCTACCATGGTCTCAAAGGCTGTGGGACAAGATTCCACAACCTCCCTTAACACTCAGACTCTGTGATTACAAGTCTTGTTATCCAGCATGTCCTCTGAATAGATAACCCAAATCCTTCCTACTGTAGATTGAAGCATTTCTTTTCCCCTTGCCCTGTCCTCAGAGCCATTGGAGAACAATAGTTGCTATCATCTCTAAACCAGCCTTTTATATGTGAAAGGAAAGCTTGGTTGTCCTCATTGAGCCTCCTCTGTTCCAGACTAAATAAATCTCATTTCTGATCTCCTTCCTTGCAGGTCATGTTTTCTTCTAGCCTATCTCTTCAACTTATCTATATCCCTGCTTCTAGAGAGCTCCTATCTGCTAGCTATTTGTTCCTTTGAGTTACCAGGTATGTATTTCTATGTATACCTGGGCTAAACACTACTTCTTTGGACTCTGGGTGATTTCTCCAGTTTACCAAGTAAATATGAATCTTGATAGTTTCTGGAGTTTTTGAAAGTTCTCTTCTATCAGCACCACATGCTGATTCTATACAGGTACTGCCCAGTTTGTCATCAAATGGTTTTCAACTGTGGGGGACATCTCTGCCCTGCTGCATTTGACAAATTCCTCTACTACATCCTCATGCTGTTGGTAGGGATTTGTTGAGCATTTTTTACAAGTAGCTGTTCTGCATCTATGTTTCAGTGATCAAACTTCAGGCATCATAAAGTGTTTGCTGATAAGAATGACTCACAGGAATGTGTTGCCATCAGAATGGTTTTGTTCAATCAGATTTTGATATTACCTCCACCCATTGTACCAACTATCTTGGCACCAAGGGGAGTTAGATTGATTTGACATAATTTGCTCTTCACAAACTCATGTATGACTTTAAAAGTCTCTGGCTTGCTTACGAGTAGTACAGTGAATGACACTCCAGTATGTTTCTAGGTTTCAAAGTGAAAACAGGATCACTGGCTTGTCTTGTAATTAAAATAATTCCCTTAAGCTTGTCCTTCTGCAGTGCCCCAAAATTCTTGTGTTCTCAGGTGATAATTTGTGTACTCAGACACAGTTTCACAAAGGAAGTCCTGTGAGGCTCAGAAGCACTGAGCTTCACATCTTCCCACAGTGTTCTTGTACACAACTGTGCTCTCCCTTCATCCTTGATGTAAAGCTTCTTCCATCAACATCTGTCTCTTTGGCTATGGCTTTGGATGGTCACCTCCTCTCCAAATGTAGCCTGACAAGAGAAATCTAATTCCTCTTATCTTTCTTCCTTTATGTTGTGATTGTATATTTACAATCACTTTATCCACTCATGTATCTTCATCCATCTGTCAAAGATCAGAAGCAAGTATACCATTGATTGCTAGACTACCATCCTCTCTCAAAACAGCAAAACAAGGGGACTTTCAGCAAAAACCTAAAAGGCAGAAAGATTTAAATAGATCAAAGAAATTGTATTCTTTACAGTGTAATTCACATGATATCAATGTGATACGATGGATGTTGGACTTCTTTTCTCAGCCCCTCTTCCTCCTGGAGAACACGAACCATATTCCTCAGGAAGATCAAGGTCATAGAAGGATCAAAAAGAAAGATAAATACCATAAAAAGTAATGATTTAGTAAATCAGTCTCTAATCAGGTTGGGTTTAAATACCAAAAACCTTAGGGCTAATATCAGAATTTAAGAGTCCGCAGCAAGAGACCAGCAAACAATCTTGAATGATTTAAAAGTTGGGAATATATTAAGCCACTGGATCCCAATATTTCTCCAGTGGAAAAGTGATAACTGGGAGATGATGGATAATAGTTTCATATGAAGCACATTACATTGTTGTCTGAAACAAGGTGAACATGTAGTCAGATGAACAGGGAATAAAATTGGAAAGTTTATAGAAATTGATGGCATAAGCCAATTTCTACACAGTGACCAAGGAAGAAAGATCTCCAGGAAAGGGATAGTTATTTGGATCCACTGTAAAAATCTTAATTTTTATCAGAATCACAGAATGTGCTGAATTGAAAGGGATCTTCAAAGGTCATCTAATCCAACCCCCTTGCAGTAAGGAAGGACATCTTGCACTAGATCAGATTGCTCAGATCCTCATTAAGCCTGTCCTTGAATGTCTCCCGGGATGGGACCTCCACCACCTCTCTGGGCAACTTGTTCCAGTGCCTCACCACTCTCATGGTAAGGAACTTCTTCTTCATGTCCAGTCTAAACTCCCCTGCTCTGGTTTAAAATCTTTGCCCCTTGTCCTATAACTAAATGCTCTGCCAACCAGTCCCTCACCAGCTTTCCTGTAGCCCTTTATGATACTGGATAAGCTGAAGGGAGGTCTCCCCAGAGCCTTCTCCAGGCTGAACAGTCCAAACTCTCTCAGCCTGTTCCTTGTAGGAGAGGTGTCCCAGCCCCTGGATTATCCTCATGGGTCTCCTCTGGACCTTCTCCAAAAGGTCCTTGTTCTTTTTGTGCTGGAAGCAGTACTCCCTGTGGGAGGGCTTTTTACTTCTATATGAATCCTGAAGAGGAGTACAGAAACAATTGCATGAGTAGCCTCATCATAGTAGCACTAACTTCTTCTTTGCAGTTTGTTATGACCTCTTTTTATTACCTGCCTCAGCTCTGGGTTTACAGACTGGAAACAATTTTTGCTTCCTTTTCTGAAATCACAGTTTCTCATAGCTGTGCTCTTTATTCTGTAAACAGACCCAAAAGGAAGCAGCACTACTGGCACTGTAAAAAATGAAAAGAAGAAACACCAGAGAAGGAAACATCTGATTGCAATCTTGTCTAGTTGTAGTTTGCAGGCAACTTTCCTAGAAGTAGAAAGAACCGGTACTCGGAGCAAAGGTTACACCTTCTGAAGCCTCTGGAAAGTTCTCCACAGTCGTATGATTTTGGGTGGGAGGGGATGGATAAGCCCATTTTTTTTTTAAATATTGGCTGCAGTTGATCTGAAACAAGAGGCTTTCAGTGTTTCTTGTCAATGAGATAAGCCAAAGTAAAAAGAAACAGTTCATGGCTGTTTAAACCACAAACATATAGTTAGAGGGGGAAAATTTTTTTTCAGTGCATTTACACTAAATGAGTGTTAAAGGTAATAATGATTACAGATAAGTATCTGAGACCAGTCCAAAAGGAAAACCCCATCTGAAATGAAAAAGAAGAACAACAAAAATTAAAATGCAATGAAATGATGATTTCCCAAATTGAAGTTGAGCCTGTGAGGATTCACAGAACCATAGAATGGTTTGGGTTGGAAGGGACCTTAAAGATCATCTAGTTCTAACCCCCCTGCCATAGGCAGGGATACATCCCTCTAGACCAGCTTGCTCAGTGCCTCATCAAGCCTGGCCTCAAACACTTCCAGAGATGGGGCACAACCTCTCTGGGTAACTTGTTCCAATGTCCCACCACCATCACAGTAAATAATTTCTTTCTTATATCCAGCCTGAATTTCCCCTCTACCAATTATCAGCTGTTACTCCTAGTCCTGTCATCATATTTCCTATTAAAACATCTTACCTCTGCCTTTCTGTAGGCCCCTTCATGTATTGAGAAGTCACTATGAGGTCCCCCCAAGCTTTCTCTTCTCCAGGCTGAAGAACCCAAGTCCTTTGAGACTGGATGGTTCTGGTGAATCTGAAGGCATTTTGCCCAAGCCCTTGTTCTTTGTTTAAACTCTTTCATGCTCTGGCTCTTGGTTTCCTTACCCATTTCCTCATCTCTCTCACCGTGCTGCAGCTCTCTCACTGTCTTTCTCCTCTCCTGGGGATGCTTCTCTCAGAAGGAGCCACATTGTTCACAGGCAAATCAGGTGTCGGAGCTTTTACTAGACGCGACTTCCTCTTGAACACAAAACTGCACTTCCAGCAATACATCACTGCCATTGTACAGGTTGGCTTGCAAAGAATTTTCTGAGGTCAGCATCCTTCACTGCACGAGGCCAGACCTTCAGTTATTACCCACTTTATTATGAGGCAAATGCACAGCTGGCTGTGGGAGCTGCTGGATAACTTGCCTCAGCTGCTTGGGAACAGCTTTAGCTGAGTAGTGAATAGTAAGGACATCTGTAGGGGCAGGAGGAGCTCTCCTGGAGGAAGATAATGATGTTTTCCCCCTTTTCAGCTGGCTGAATAGTGGCAGGGATTTTTTTTTTTCAGGTACTGCAAGGTGGAACTGCTTCCTTTGCTCTTTTGTTCTGTACTTGGAGGTAGTTTGACCCCTGACTAGGGGAAATGTAAAGCTGCAACAGATGCATTTATCTGTGGGGACAGTAGAACTGGAGTAGTTTGGATGAATCTGAGATTTGGCATAGATTATCCTGTCATTAGCCCTACTGCAGCAGGGCAAAAGCATGAGCTAAGAACAAGGTATAAGAGGCATCTTGGAGGGTGGAATCTCTCATACATTTGTCTTCAGACAGCACAGCCTCCTCTCTGCCCCATGCATTGTAGTGGGCTGATAGATGTAATAAATTAGAGTTTCATCATCTGAGTTAGCTAGGTGGGAGAGGAACTATGGTACCTCTGTCCTAAAACATGTTTTCACAGTTCTTCTATATGATGTCACCAGGACTAATCAAGCTAGTCCACAAATAAAGGCTCAGCATTAATCTTGTTGTTGTTGTTGCATGTAGCTTGATCATAGATTCATAGCAACACAGAATGGTTTGGGTTGGAAGGATCATCTATTTCCAACCCCCCTACCATAGGCAGGGACACCTCCCACTAGATCAGGTTGTTCAGTGCCTCATCCAGCCTTGTCTTAAACACCTCCAGAGAGGGGGCATCCACCACCTCTCTGGCAACCTGTTCCAGTGTCTCACCACCCTCACAGTGAGAACTTCTTTCTTATATCCAGCCTGAATGTCCCCTCTTCTAATTTGCATCCGTTACTCCTAGTCCTGATTTCTAAATTCCTTTCAGTCATTGTATGGTTCAATGTTTCTATGAATCACTGCAAATATTTGAGAGCTTCTCAACACTGAAATGAAAAGATAAGACATGCCAGAGGAGTTTAACTTCCTCTGAAATGTCTCTCAAGAGTTAGAAGCTGAACTGACAGACAGGATTTGGTCCAGCAAACCCCCTTTTCTTCTTTTCCCTGTTTTTCAAGGGTCGTAGCAGGAGTAGAGGATGTCAGATGCTGCGGACTTGAGCCAAGGCACAGGGGATGTATAAAGCTGGTAGAACAGGAAGGAGAGAGGAAGAATGAGTTAGCCCTTTTCATTCGTGTGGGTGGGAGAAAGGTAGTGCTATTAAACACCTTTCAGCTCCTTAGCAATGAAAAAAAAATACAACCAAAAACCAATATGATAGGCTGTGAAACTTCCCGTGAATCTGACTCATTGTTTGAACTAACATTACCTTGCTGTGACTGCAGCAGTGATATGTAGTCAGCTGGCAATTCTCCACCAGAAATGGCAGTATCACAATTGTTAATCTTACTATAAGAGTATCTTACTTATCTGTGGTTGCAGAGACAATGCACTAAGAGTGTGGCAGTGAGAATGGCAGCCAGTCACAGTGCCATGTGTCTTACCTCTATGTCATGGGAAGCGAAGGCCAGCTCTAAGATGAAGATGTCACAGGTTGCATAAGATGCCAATTTTGAATGTTGAAAGTACTTTGTCTATGCAAAAGCAGGCTGGTAAAGGAGGGGCAAGAATGCATGAATGTTACAATTCTTAAGAAAGACAGACAACTCCTGAAGTTGCAGGGGCTACAAGTCTAACCTCTGAGCTCTCCTTCTAGCTCCTCTCATACCATGGGGAACCCCTTGTCCTAGGGTTTCCTGGGGAGAAGCTGTGTGTTGTCTCTGCGGATCAAAATCAAGAAAAAGAGAAATGGAGGGATACATTTGCAGCCCAGAGAGATTGATCAATAGCCTGATTCCAAGGCTGCTTTGGTCAATAGGAAGCCTTGTCTCCCTCAGGGAAGACTGTCTAGGGACAGCCTAGGGGTTTTAAGGACCATCTTTAATAATGTGGAATAATAATTTGTTTGGTAGCTCTTAAAGATGATGATCTTACATGTGAAGTAGGTTGTCAGCTCCCTCAAAGCCAAAGGGATGGTGGCAACTCAACATGTGTTCCTTGGATTAGGGAGATAATTCCATGGAGGTTTATGGTAGAACCAAAAGGCAAGACATGGATGTGGCCTGGTGGTGACACCATGCTGCAGAGGCTCCACCACAGGGTGTGTTTGTACTAGGGTCAGCCTTAAGCAAGCCATATTTGGAACAGGGGAAGTCCCTCTTCTCCTCAACAGTGAGTGATGGTCACTCCCCAGCTGTCCCTAAATAATAAAGTGTAAGATGTAAGCTCTGCAGCTCTTACATGTGTTCAAGCAGCATGGCTGCAGTCCATGTTTCTGTAGAGTACCAGGTTACTGAAAGACAGGAGGAGATTCAGATTGCATTGGTATGAGAAATGCTAAGAGTCTCTTCCATCCCTTGATGACTTCTGGGAAAAGAGGAAATAGTCTCAAGTTGATCCAGGAAAGGTTCAGATTAGAAATTAGGAAAAATTTTTAGTCTGAATAGTTGGACTCAGTGATCAGAAAGGTTCCTTCCAACCAAGACAACTTCAAGATTCTATGACTTATTTTGGTTTTGAATACTACTTATTATTTGAGAAAAAATTTCTAAAAAACTTTAACCCCTCTCATACAAGCAGGGGATGATTAACAAAGAGTACTAAGCAAGGATGAAGTTCACAAATTTCTAGTGTGGTAGAAAGTACCATATCCACATCCTTCATACACAAACAAAACTCCTCTTAAAGACATTGGGAAAACAAATTATTTCTCCATAGCTTGACTCTGGCCCTTGCTGTTAGTCCAAGAGTTGCAGGGAAAAGCTTTCCCCATCAGGATGATCTGGATTCTGCTTTCCCCATCTGGATGATGTCTGGGTTGAAGGTGCTGTCTTCAGGGCTACTCCACACAGGGGTGCCACAATCAGGTCTTGGCGGGTTTGGGATGGACTCCAGAGGATACTGCCTTCATTATTTACTCTGCAGGCACCTGGCCACTAGGAAGTGTGCTGAGACCACCATATGGATTTCATCTCCTCTACCAATCATCTTAATTTCTTTGCTTTAGGCTGAGTTTTGAGGCTAACTTTTGAAGTTGTTCACCCCCTTCCTTCTCTCCTCCTTGTCCCACACACTCATCCTCCCCTTGCCTCCAAGGGAAGAGCTGCCACATCATGCTGTGGGGAAGAAAACAGGGATGACTTACACCAGATTTATTTGAAAGGTGTTTTTAAGGCATCAGCCTAGGGATGCTGTGGGAAGTCTTGCCCCAGGAGGCAAGAGGTAACTCTGGAGTCAGAAGAGGAAGGTGGAGCAGGGCCAGCTAAAGCCAGGTTAAGCTAGCCCTTCTGTTCTTAGCTTTTCAAGTTTAAATCCTCCTGCCCTCAGCTAATCCATCATCTGCTTGTTGTAGAGCTATTGATTTTACACATGGGTGATATTGTGTCTCAGTACAACATACTTATATGCACACACATAAAATAATAAGTCCACTAAAGAACAGCTAGATAAAAAGATGAATTGGTACTTTGTGCTTCCACACTGTACTGAAGTAATATGACATGAATGAAAACCAGTAAATAACAAACCAGATGATGGAGCAGCTGGAAGAGGCACCATGTGTCTGCCTGTCTATCTACTCACCAGCCTACCTGACTTCCACCTTGAGAAGCCAAGGCCAGCTCTAAGATGAAGATGTCACAGGCTGCAGAAGATGCCAATTTTGAATGTTGAAATGGCCATGGGCTTGCAAAGTACTTTGTCTATGCAAAAGCAGGCTGGTAAAGTAGGGGCAAGAATGCATGAATGTTACAATTCTTAAGAAAGACAGACAGATAAGAGATAAAGAATCTCTTAAGCCCATAAAGCATCTTGCTGATTTGAGGGGCAATTACACTAATATTAAATACATGCAAAAGTCTTCCTGTCCCCCAGTATAAACCTCTGTGTTTAAATCAACGCCCAGTGAAAGAAATTTGCCTTGGATAGGTTTTGATTCTGGCTCTTTGTTAAGTCACATTTGAAGAATAATGATACAATAATAGGTATATTTTTATTATTCTGTGTGATGTCTTGCATACTAAGGTAAGCCCAGATACCAACTAGAGGTTGTACAAGCAAAAAGTCCTCACTATTGCAGCTGGAATTCTTTATTACTCTTTAGATCTCTTTACTTACTTGATATATATGCATGTCTAGGCAGTCTAACTCTATATATCTAGATTTTACATATAAAATATATAGCTATCTAGGTATCAATGTATTGAAATGTGTACACAGGTTGCCTGTGTGGTATAAGTGCATCAGAAATTTGCCTGTATATTTGGAAAAATCCTCTGTGTTGCTACAACACAGGCAGGCAAACAGTCAGCAAGGATTCCAGGCGGCGGGAAGGTAAGTTGAGTGAAAATGTTTATGCGAATGTTCAAAGCCAGGGAAGTTTGAATCTCACACAATACAATTAAAATGTGTATTTTAGTGATAACTGAATCAGAAATAAACACAAAGAAAATATGAGAGAAGAAAGGGGGAAAAAAATTACGCACTGCCGACATGCTCTGAATTAATTTGCTAGGTAGAAACCATGATGTCGATGTAGATACTGTATCTGCAGCCAGCTCCACAGTGAGAGGAATAACCTCTGCCTAATACTGGGTTGATATGAAGGACTTTGACACAGTTTGAAAACACCAGTGATGCATTAGAGTTAAAAAAAAAAAAAAAAAAGAATTTCTGCATTACAGGGCCA
>VZTY01028265.1:14691-45571 GCA_013400935.1 Turnix velox
CCAGGGATTCATTAGAGTTAAAAAAAAAAAAAAAAGCATTTCTGCATTACAGGGTCCAAAGGAGATAATTTATGCTATGGGCTTTTTTGTTCTAGTGACAACTATTTAGTGAGAAATAGGGTTTGATTTCTAAACTTAGCCATGCTGCCCACAAATGGTACTTTCTGGGGATTAACGATTGATCTTTCCATTTCTCAGCTTTTCTTGGTTCTCTTCACATCTTCTGCTTCCCAATGTGTGTGTGTGTGTGTGGCTGTGTGTGTAAGCTCTGTAGCCAAAAGCAGAATAGTCATCTGGCAGCAGCAGTGAGCCACTGGAATACAGACATATTTCTGCCCCAGATTTTGCCATGTCCTTGATCTGAAGAGCGAGGATGGCAGAAAGATTAAAGTTTGACAGCTGCCCATTGAAAGGATAAGGGGATTCCCTTTCTTTGGTGTTTTGAACCCATAGAAACTGTGGCCGAACACTGAAGCCAGCATCCAGGCAAAAAAAATTGTTTGCTGATTTGATAAAAAAGGGGTTTGTCAGAGGAAATATTTCACAATTAGAAAGGCAGCTCAGAGAGGCACTCAAGCACAGGCTGAAATCTGTCCTTTGTCATGGAACTCAGAATCTTTTCAATTTAGGGTGGAAACTTGCATGTGTTTTTTTTCCTTCTTGCCCAACCTCATTTTCCAGGTTTCTAGCAAGCCATCAATAATTTTTTCAGGTGAGCAAAACTGATCATGCAATTGCTGGTGAGCTGATGGGTAGTTGCTATTCCCAGTTAACTAAGAGCTGATTATGCCTTTATATATTTCTTTCCCCATATTCTCTACTTCAGCCCACTTGTGTAAGGGATAAATGCTCACCCAGTGGGACTCTAGTCTTATTCTCTTCAAAAGGTAGCTACTATATGTAAATTACATTAAAATAATAGACTGCAGAGAACTTTGCTGGAGTTGGCTGGACACAACAGAATCATAGAATGGTTTGAGTCGGAAGGGACATTAAAGATCATCTAGTTCTTACTCTCCTGTCATAATAAAAATTGTCTTTTTGAATTATTCTTCTAGATCCAAATTAACTTCTTAAAACTTCAAATTTCTATTACAGGGGCTTAAGTTGGCAGCATGGTCCATGGTCACTTTATGTTTCCTCTGTAGTCACCTGCTGAGAGTGATTCACATTATCTCAGATCTGAATTGTTTTGTGGTTATCACTATCTCCCCTCAGGAACAGATACCTGCCTAAGTTAGGGAATCCTGTTAGTGCCTTAGGTGGAAGAAACTGGTCCTGGGATGTATTATATATGATATCTCTGTGAGTTTTGCTAGCACAGGTGGAAGTAAAATAAAAAAAATAAAGAATGGGTGCTGTACCTCTGAGTACTCATCCACTGAGCTAGGCAAAAACACCTGAAACAAGTGAGACTATTTGCCTTTCATAACTTCTTCGTGACTTTTTAAAAATAAAAAATACTCTCATCATCATGTGCTTAGAAAATACGACGTGATCCAGATGCCATATCTAACATAACTGAGCAGGTAATGAATGACAATAGGTTAAAAGCCATTGACAGAAATTAGTGGGCCAAATTATTTTGGATTACAGATGCACCATTGGAAACCACAGAATCATAGAGTGGTTTGGGTTGGAAGGAACTTCAAGATCATCTACTTCCAACCCCCCTGCCATGGGCAGGGACACCTCCCACTAGATCAGGATTCTCAGTGCCTCATCCAGCCTGGCCTTAAACCCCTCCAGAGGGGGCACATCCACAACCTCTCCAAGCAGCCTGTTTCTGTATCTCACCACCCACACAGTAAAGAACTTCCTATATCCAGCCTAAATCTCCCCTCTTCCAATTTGCATCCGTTACTCCTAGCCCTGCCATCAGGTACCCTTTTAAAAATGAAGAATGATTATAAAAAAAATTGAAATTAATGACTGAATAATTGTGTATTGGTGCGTTATCTGAATTGATTCAGATAATTCAATTTATCACTTTGACTTTACACAGGGCATGCAGCCAACACTGATCTCTGGGGTTGCAATTTTGTAGCCAGTGACCACACACTGGACTGAGGAACTTACAACCTTGTCCAGCCATTTTTGACAGCATGAGCCAGGTCACTGAATACCTGCCTTGGTCTGAGAAGGTTGTGGGTGGCCTTTGTTACAGATCTAGAGTAAGATTTAATCATACATCACATGCCTCCAGGCAGGCACTTTTTCAGCAAATAAGCACCTATAAAGCTGCACCAATACCATAAACATGATCAATAATACAACAGAGTGCTCTTTATTGGAGCACACCCATCTGAGTTTTTCTTTCTCATGTTAGATACTAGAGAAAAGCAAATAATCACGAGTTTTTATGACTTGTTTCTACTTCCATTTCATAACCCACCTTTCCCTGCTGACTCTTGCGAGAAAGTTATTGTTAAGCTCTGATGACCTCTGCACCTTCAACTCTGTGCTAATCCTGGCATGCTTCTCTGCATTTCAGTTTGCTGCATACTTTAACATGAGGTCAGCTTTGCTTTGCATTGCAGAAAGGAATTTTGGGCTCAGAACCTGTATTTCGTGGAAACATGTTCTGCTGGTGGAAGCATCAGTGGTTCAGGCATATCTTACCTTTTTGACATTGCAGAAAAGAAATGCTTGGAATGAGGCTACTCAATTCTTTTTTCCCCCCTTTGTGGGTGCTTCAAGAAAGAAAGAGAGATTGGAAAGCTAGTGCTTGGGAGAAAGTAATCATTCATTTTTCTCCTATTGCTTGTGATTAAATAGGAGGGCCAGGGTTGGATTTTTGGATAGCTGCCGGTCTTTGTTACTGCTCTTTCTGGCTATGTCTATTTTCTATCTCAGGAAATAAGTCAGAGAACAAACCAAAGTTGCCAGCCCTCCTCTACCTAGCTTTGTGGGGTCAAGATGTCGTCATGCAAAGCAGCTTGCCAAGCTGTTCAGGATGCCCACAGATCCCATCTGCAAGTGGTCTTGGGTCCCTCCTGGAATAAACCTCAGATCATTTGAGTTGCTTGCCCTTGGCTGTGTCACTTTGCCATGGGAGGAAAGGAAAGATTTGTGTCCATCATGTCTTTATCCTAGAGGTGCATTGCTGATCAAACTTGGCCCTTGAAGCAAGTCTGAGTTTGACATAAGCTTGGAATCCAGGTATTCATAGATGGTTTGGCTTCAGATTCAGGCATTTACAGCTATGTACAAAGGGATTTGGAGGGGCAAATCAGTTGTGTCTGATGGATAATGCCCTCCCAGCTGCAGTGATTTCGCTCCTTACGTCTTTGCTTCTTTACCTGTGGCAATGCCACTGTGAGATTCTTGTGAGCTTGTGTGTGTGGACCACAAAATATGGAATCAGCCTGAGTTCCTATATAGCTTTCTTGGCTCTGTAGTTTATGGAATAATTGTAATAGAAACTTGCAATAGGAAAAAAGGCATTTGGGCACCTTTAAATGTCAATCACAGGACCAATTACCCAAAGATTTACAGCATCGTTAAGGAGATATTGTAAAGGAAGGAAGGAAGGGAGGGAGGGAAGAAGAAATAAATAAATAAAGAAAAGGAATAGAAAAAGAAAGAAAACAGAACAGAGAGCAATTTTGCTCAGAAAAGTAGTTGTAGTTCATTGAACCTTGTCTTCCTTTTGCCTCCCTGATCTTAGGTAAACATTTGAGTGAGGTCCAAACCAAATACACATACCAAAATAGCATAGGGTGGAACTGATACAATCTCCAGGACTAATAGGAAAGGGCTACTCTGAAGGGGGAAGGGAGAGACCTTTTGCTAGAATGGCTATTGCTTGGGTGAAGATTATTGTCCTTTTGACTGTACAATAGGAATGAAGTACTTCCTATGGGGAAGTACAACAAAATGTCCCATTTTAGCAGTGTGTGGCCATTGCTGAGATAGTAGCAAGGTTTAAATGTTCAATGCCCTTATACAGTGCTTCTTATGAAATGGGACAAAAATCTATCATAAATGTTTTACTGGAGTAAGTTGGGTATTTTTAATATGCAGTAACAACTCTGTTCTAACTTTCTGTGAACTCTGCCTGTGTGCTGTGGGGAGGAGTTGAGGATGAAAGGAGAGGAGAAATCCAAGCCACAGAAGTTGAGTAACTTTGGCCCACCTGCAAGACAAAGGTCTATTGTGTAAGAGCATAAGGACTCTTAAATTCAAGTCTTAGGCCCTCACATTCTTGATCAGGAAACAGAGGAGATAGACAGGGCCAGAGAAGCACCAGGATGGATGTAATCTAGGTCATCAACTGACTGAAGTTGGCAAGGAGGCCAAGACATTCAACACTTCATGCCAAATTTAACTACTTCAGTGGAAGCATCACATTTACTATGTGCTGAAGATGTCCCCACATATCTATGTTTCTCGATTTGTTGCTACTTAATTCCTGCAAGATGCAGGAAATACTAGGTCACACTGGTCAAAGCTCCTGTTGTAATTTTGCTGGTGTAAATCAGCAAAACAACATGGTTAGAGCTGCATACATTTAGACCAGGTGAGGATCTGGCTCCTTGCCTGTGTTGGCTACTACAGAAGATATAAAAGGTCTCTCTATGAGGAGGAGGTTATTGAAGGGAGTGGTGGCTTATTACAAAGATGAGGCTGAGCCTGCATTTGGGACAAGTCCGTGTAGCTCTAATTTAGGAGACAGCAAACCCTGCTCCTGATGTGTCTGGCACACAGTTTCTGGGGTTTGAAAGAAAGTTTGACTTCTTTCTCAGTTGTAAGCACAGGTTGTCCCTTCTGCTATTGCACCGAGCTGTGTACAACTCACCATAGCTTTGTGCTGGGTACAAAATGTTCCTCTCTGGAGGGCCTGTGATCTTCTGGGAGTGTTGCTGCTGGCTGTTAAAAGGCTGCTGCATTTGCCCTAGAGGAGAGGAGGGGTAGGATGCACACCAGATTTCCACATTGTGAGAAAGGAGCCTTATAATTACCTTATACATTACAGTTGGGAGCCTTAGGCAAAGGGTAGGCTCCTGTGCTTTCTCCTGACCCATTGTGTGAAGTTTCATGTGATGCAGGGTGGGGAGGTGGCTGCCTCTAGACGTCTTTGTCGCTTAATGATAGTCATTATGTGACAAATGGGGCTGGGCCAGCTTGCCTGGGCATGGGCAGAAGTTGGACTGTGGGGCTGCAGAGAGTGTTGGGCTCTTCTAGGGGGAAAGGAGCTGGAACATCACCTGGTGCTGAGATCTGTGGCTCTCTCAGTGACCTTGAAAGGGTAGACCAAGCTGTGGGGAGGCTTGTGTATCATCTTGATGTCTCTTCCTAACTTGGAGACCATTGGCTGTGTGTGGTAAAGACTAACCCAGTTGCCTGCTGCTTCTCATTCTGAGAAGATCTTTTTCCTTTTCTTACTCATCCTCTGACAAGATCTCATCTTAATCTTGTCCCTTTGTCCCCAGAGATGAGCCAATTTCATATTTTTTTGCACCTTATATCTCTGTCTCCATAACCAACAGAAGCATGTACCTTCCAGAGCTGCCTTCTCCATAATGGTCCAGAATCTCTTTAGAAAGGTGAAGATGGGATAAACCAGGAAATTTTTGACCTCTGTATGAACAGATTGTGCTTATCTCTTGTCATTTGGGCATAATAGGAGAGGATTTGCTCTTGTGACAGGGAATGGATGTGCTGTAATCCCCCTTAGCTTGGTCCAGTTGCATCCTGTGTGGTCTGGGTGCTGAGGTGCTCTTGCAGATGAACTGAACTGTTCAGGCTATAATTGCTTGCAGCCAACATTAATTCCAGGATTAATGTTTGAGCTGGCTGCAGAGAGGCTGATCATCTCCTAGAGATGCTGCTGTTGATGAACTAATAGTACAGTCACCTTTCAGAAAGGAATGAAACCAAATTCACACAAAATTTCCACAAAGCTGAGAAATCAGGGTGTTTTTTTGGTGGTTTTGGTTCACATAATTAAAAAGTTTACTTTTGTGTCCAGTTTTCTTGCTTGAACAAATACTTTTATTTGTAGAATGATAGAATCATAGGGTGGTTTGGACTGGAAGGGACCTTAAAGATCACCTAGTTCCAACCCCCTTGTCATAGGCAGGGACACCTCCTATTAGACCAGGATGCTCAATGCTTCATCCAGCCTGGTCTTAAACACCTGCAGAAAGGGGGCATCCAAAACCTCTCTGGGCAACCTTTTCCAGGGTCTCATCACCCTCACGGTAAAGAACTTCTCTCTTAAATCCAGCCTAAATCTCTTCCAATTTGCATCCATTAGTCTTAGTCCTGTCATCCTGTACCCTACCAAAAAGTCAGCTTTTCTGTGGGCCCCCTTCAGGTACTGAGAAGCGACTATGAGGTCCCCCCAAGCCTTCTCTCTATTTTTCTCTGCTTCTTACTGTCATTTAAAGAGCAAGTGAAAATAAAATACTTTCTTTGTGTCTGGGTTTTTTCCCCCAAGAGTCAGGTCCAGCCATGAAAGCACAAACCTGAACTTTGAACATGCTGCAGTGAAATGCTTTGATCACCTTGAGAATGCTCAAAGCCCACCAAGCTGCTCAAATGGACCCTGGGCCATGGGCAGGGTCAGCTTCCAGGAGCTGACGAAATCAAAGTTTTACTAATATTGCACTCTCCTGTGGCACACCCCAACACCCCACCCAGGGGAGAGAGCTTATGGGAACTCATATCGTAGAGAGATCAAGCTCCAGTTTAATCACCTTTTGTTAATGCCTTTCTTATATTGGATTTTAATACATTTTTAATCTGTTTTTCATTCTTCATGCTTTATCAACTGGGGGGATCTGAGAGAACAGGAACCAACCTGATGCTGGGACCGAAAGGCAGCCAGGGTGGTGTAAAAGCAGGAGCAAAATTTCCCAGGAGGAGGTGGAGGAGGGATGGAATCTGAGGAGTGGTCTGGCAGAAAAACTCTAAACTGGGACTAAGGCATTGTCATGGTCCTGTTGTGTGACCTTGAATCCCTCCAGTCTGTGTTCCTCCAGACAATGAAGATACATTCTCATTTAGTAAATAACTTTTTCAATGTTGCAGCATCAAGCAAACCAAAATCTTCCCAGCTACATCTTCTCAGTTATGCCATACACACACAAAAAGAAGAAAAAAAAAATCTCAAAACCATAAAGTTATGACACAGAGAACCTGTCTAAACCCCCTTCTGTGGGACTTCTCCCATCCCCCTCTGAGCTGAACTTATTTTTCTTTCTGTTCAAAAAGACCCTTATCTACATTTCAATCTTTCCATGTAAATACACTGACAAGTGTCAGGCCCTGGCAAACCTATAATTAAGGCTGAACACAATTTGCTAATAAAAGCTAAGAATCTCTGGGTTGAGTTTACTTACATTATCCCCACTGGGCACTTTCCATCAGAATCTTTTATCTGCCTCTGCAAATGCCACATTGACATTATTTTTACCCAATCAATCAAATATGGACACTGTGTGCATTTCCTCCTTGCTGAGAAGATGCTCCTGCTTCAGAAATAAGGATTTTTGTTGTTGTTGTTGTTATTGCAGCTCCTCTGCCTCACAAAGCACAGTGAGCTTTTGGAAGGAGAGAAAGAATGAGGAAAACAGAGAGGGGGAGAGAAAGAGAGAGAATTGGAGAGAGAGAGAGAGAGAGAGAGAAAACGTGAGCCAGAGATTGTGGCAGGCTTTACAAATTGGCACAGTCTTATCAACAGCATTTCATGGTTTTCTGGAACTCTTTCAAAGGGAACTTGCCTTTGTGTGCACTGGCTTAAGCTTTACTAATATTTAAAGCTATATTTAAAAGTTTATGAAAATTACTTCTGAGTTCCCTCTGTCTCTTAAAATTGCTGAGGACAATTTTTGCTTCTCGCTGTTACCCCCCCATCCCTCTTCACCCCTCCTTCCCCCAAAGTTTCTGTGGTTTTCCCTGTCCTCTTCGTCCTTCCTTGGCAGTCTCTTTGCTGTTCCCTTTCCCTCCCCATTTTCCATGCTCTCTACATCCAGACCCTCCCTCAGCCCCCTATTCCTAGGGTGTCTTGGAGAAGAGTTTTATTTGGTGGGTCTGTTTGTAGTGGGTGAGGTCCAGCTTCCAGCAGTGCTGTTCTCTACTACATCAGTAAGCATATAAGTAAATACATCTCTCTTTTGTTCTTTCTCCTAGCTTGCAGCTTGGACAGATGATCAGCTGGCTTCTCCCTTTGCTTCCCACTCTACCCAGCTAGGTCTGGGTCATCAGAACATAGTTTGACACCTCTAACAGCCCACGGTGGCATTGTCACCTTAAAAGCAGGCACTGAAACAGCTTGTGTGGTCCTTAGCACAGACTGCTGAAGAGTTTCAAGGTTAGAAATCACCCCAGATTTCTAATGATCAGAGAAGGACTGATACAAAAACCAATTTGTGTTTAAATTTGCCTACAGCCAATTTTGTTGGTGTGTAGGAGGGTATCAGACACATCCTATGTGTGCACCAAGGAAGTCTGAAGGAGTAACATCCAAACAAGATGTTGAATGTCTCAGTCTAGAGGTGTTCCCTTATTCTAGGCACTAATGGAAGGACGACATGTGGAGATGCAGTTGATACTTGATTGACTTCTGTCAGTTCATTCCCAGGTGTAGCTGTTCCAAAGGCCAGTAAGGACACTTGGGATAGAGCTTTCTTGGTTTCCCCTGTGATGACCATGTCTGACCTGCTCAGTTTTTTTAAAGCATCATGCTGACATTGACAGCTGCAGAGGAATTTCATATCAGAAATATCCATTTCTCATCAGGGCTGTTTATGCAGCTGGAAGTGGCTCTCACAGCTCTTTCTATATCCACATCTTAGAGTTCAAAATGAAGGTAAGATGAATCACTTCTAGGGTAACTGATTTAGAGAGGTCCAAAGATATTAGATCCCAGATAGCACATTTTAAAAAGACTTCCAATATTTGCACATTAGAATTTTGGTTGTATCATAACAAAATGATGTTTCCTAATATGGTTGAAGATGTGAAGTGTGTGACAGTGGCTATACTAGGTCCTACTACATCCTGCTAGTCCAGTGTCCAGTTTACAACAACGCTGAAGAATCAAATGTTAAAGTGAAGGATAAACTGTGAAAAAAAAAAAAGAGAAGAATAAATGGTTAAAGAGAAGAATAAACTCTGTGGGGCAGAGGAAAGAGACAGGGGAAAAAAGGGGTATGTGGAACCTGCCTAGAGGCAAACTGGAGGGAAAAAATGGAAGGAGTTCAGTGTTCACCATGAGGGTGGTGAGACACTGGAACAGTTTGCCCAGAGAGGTGGTGGAGACTCCACCCCTGGAAACATCCAGGACCAGGCTTTCTGAGGCTCTGAGCAACCTGATCTAGTGCAGGATGGCCCTGCTCATGGCAGGGAGGTTGGAATTAGATGATCTTTAAGGTTCCTTCCAAGCCAAACCATTCTATGAAACTGATCACAAGGGAAAAAAGACTGTGCCTTCAGCAGTCATGGATGTAGATATTTTCGTAAGATCATATTTATATCACCACAGCTTAATGCTAAAATTTCACTTAAAAAAAAAAAGGCTTGTGTCTTGGGTACATCCAGTGGCAATGTCCTAGTTTCTTAGTTTGTACCCAGCTGCTGAAGCCATGGGTGATTCTTTCCCTTCCCAATGCCCTGGAAAATGCCAGCTCAGCACCTGGGGCTCTTTGGTGGAGCTCTGCTGGCTTCAAACAGGATGATCTTCTATGACTTTGTTGCGACTTCAAAAGAGGCAGGCAAATGTGCCCTATCTGAGGAAGTGACCCCTCACTTTACCTCATTCTACGACATTAAAAAGAGCATCTTTGGGTGTAGGAGAATGTCGAGAAACTCTCTCATCTCCCATCTCTGAAGAGCACATGGGAATGAACCGCAAGGGAAAGTGACTTCTGTATGCCATAGTGTATCAGTTATAAGCAAATCCCTTATATAAATGATGCCTAGATCCTTCAGATTCCTTTTGAAGAAATCTTGTCCTCTGGCAGCTGGAATCACAGTGGTGGGAGTGACAGAGGTAGTGGCTGGGAGACATGGCTGTCTGCAAGAGATAGGATCAACGTTCCTGCAAGGGACAACTGCAAATTTGGTGTTACAGTCAGATTATAAATCCCCTTAGATTTTAACTGGTGTTCTTGGAGAGAGAAGGAAACAAGGTTTAGAAAAATGTGATGGATGTATGTATACATACATACACACATGCAAATACACATAAATATTTCTAAAGCCTGTGTGTAGATGGTAACACCGTGTCATGTTGTAGAAGGTACATTATGCTTTAATGCCTTAATCAGTGCAGGGCTGATAAAATGCACATGATGATCTCTGTTTTACAAGGCAGGGAAAGGTCAAGTGATTTGCCTGAGGCAAGGTACTCCATCAGTGTCACAGAAGGAAAAGGCTCCAGTTCAGGTGGAGTTCTCCACCAGCAAGAAGGAGAATCCAAGCAAAGGGCAGTGGTGGCCCATCATTTCAGTGTTCATCACATTGCTAAGAAATGTTTCAAGGGGGGAGATCCTCATCCCCCTATTCTCTTTTCTCATCCCCCTATTCTCTTTTCTCATCCCCCTATTCTCTTTTCTCATCCCATTTAACCAGCAGCCAAGATTCTCTTTTCATTTTCAAAACCCTTCCCTGTCTCATCTTTGCCTCTTTTACACAATTATGATGTGCTAGAAAATGAGGGTTTTTTTCTTTTCCAGAGGTCAGACATCTCAGTGTTGGGAAGTTCATACCCTAGGCTCAATTTCTCTGTAACACCAGCCCAGGCTGATCCTGTCATTTTAGAAAACACCAGTTCCTATTAAAAAGCCATGATCACACACACCAAATAATTAGTGTCATTAATTATTAGCACTGTGGCATAACCTGCAGGGTCCAATTAAGATCCGAACCTTATCATGCTAGGTAGGGGAAACATATATTAATGCACAATTTTGGCTTTGAAGATTTTGCATTTTTAATGGATGGAATTAAGAATGAGAAAAAGGAACTTATTTTCCACATTTTGTGGATGGAGCCCTGGGAGGTATTGAGTGAGTTGCCCAAGGTCACACAGGCTGTGTCAAAGACATGAACTGAACCTGTGTTCCTACATCCTGATCAAGGACAAGTACAAGATGGGTGTTTATGACTATGAAGAGCCTTTAATGTAACAGGGAAAGTAATAAACTGAAGAAAAAAAGCTTGAGAAGGAAAGAGAGGGATGTGTGTGACTGTCTCTCCCAGCTGGGCTGTTCAATGACTAATAACAACTGGTCTTAACTGCGATGCTCTGGGGGATGTCTTATTTCATCCCAAGCCACTTAAAGAGCCAGTTAATCTTAGAAAACAGCCTATAATCTTGTGCCCAAATAACAACATTTGCCATTAAGTCACTGTGAGGAGACCATGTATGTATATGTGTGTGTATTTACAAATATATACATATAAAGTGTTTTGCTTGTTTAACCTACATCTATATGTATATATAATAACATACACAAACCCTGCCCTGTCTTAAAATCATATGACTACATTAGGAGTGGGTCTATCATTGCAGCTTGAAAATATAGGTGATTTAATAGTTTCTGCTAACATTTTTAACAACAAAAAAAAAGTGTTTCTGTGAAATTGACTTTTGGAAAAGCCCATGCTCAAAGAAAAGCACTGAAGCAATGACAGATTGTCTGTTTTTATCATTTGCATAAGAAAATCTTATTTTCTTCTAATTTCATATTTTTTTCCAGAATTAAATATATTTTTCCAGAGAATCATAGAGTCAGAAGTTGAAAGGGACCTTCAAAGGTCATCTAGTCCAACCAACCCCCTGCAGTGAGCAGAGACATCTTGCACTAGATTAGGTTGCTCAGAGATTCATCCAGTCTGTCCTTGAATGTCTCCAGGGATGTCCTTGAATGCCTCCACTACCTTTCTGGGCAGCTTGTTCCAGTGCCTCACCACCTTCATGGTCAAGAACTTTTTCCTAATGTCTAATCTAAACCTGTCCTACTCTTGTCTAAAGTAATTTCTTGTTTTTCTATTGATGCAACCCTTGGGTATCCTCATAATGAATGATGAGTGGGGTCAGGCAGTAGAGACCATGTTACAGCATCTTGGAGGAGGAGTTCTGCCGTTCTTATGGGCATCAGGGGCTTTTGCATGGCAGAAGTGGATTCTGGCTCTATTTTCTGCCAAAAATCTTTGTGTAGTTTTGGAACAAGTGATCAATTTGGAACAAGCCATCTTAGTGAGAACCTGGAGATGTTGAGACTCTTCCACTGAACAGCTTGGTTTTGTCCTTAGAAATGACATTGCAAAACAGCTTTCTCCTCACTGCAGAGTAGGTACCCAAAATTAGCCACTTCTTTTCACCTTAACCCTTCTGGTCTTCAATCTGTGAAAAAATAATGCCAAGGAAACCCTCTCAACACGCAGAGATGTTATAGAGAGAAAGGCATAATTACCTGCACATTTTAAGGTGTTAAAATCATGGGCATCTGTGAAAAGACCATGTGGAAATGAATCATGATTTGTGATAAAACTGCACCAACATGCAATTAGATTTGTCTTTGGGGTCATATATCACATGGGGAAGAAAATAAAACCCAGTAAAGCTTTAGAGTATGTGAGCTCTGTCCAGCCTCTTCAAATTATGACCTTATAGGAAGGGAAATGGGTGAGCATGTATTTACATGATTTTTTCAGAGTGCATGGGTGCAGAACAGCAGCTTTAATCCTAGAACTTCCAAAGTGTTGGGTGCTTGACTTGGAGAACCGAGTTACAGTTGTTTGATGTACTTTTTTTCTCTTTTTTTTTGCATCTCCTTTTTTTTTTGCATCTCTTTTTACAGACTCATTGACAGGCAGCATCTATTTACACTCTTGGTTTATAAAGTTGTAGCTGGATGTTTGTCTGAATTACTGTGAAACTTAACACATTTCACACCTCCTTCTGTCTTTTTTGAGCATCCTCATTCATGCTTCAGCTGGTGCAGTGGCAGGTTTGACTTTGCTTCTTTCCTTCTGCTGTGCTGGCAGCTCTTCCCCGTTTTCATGTCTTTCCATCTTCTGGTTTAAGTGACCTTTCCCATTCACCCTTAAAATTCCTGCCCCACTGAAAACCAGTCCCTGCCTCCAGGCCTGTAACTGTGGCCTCTGTATCCCTGGGACAATGTGGTGAGGAAGGCAAAAAAAGGGGACATTCCTGCAGGTCCTCAGCCTGTGGATAACAAACAGGGCACAAGAGGCGGGCATGTAAATCAGAAATCACTCCATTAGCTTGTTAAGAGTTTTGGAGTGACACCACCTACATTAGGAGCTGGCAGCCACAATGGAGGGATCCTGTCCATTTGATATTCATGAGATGAAGAAGGTTTAAGAAGAGAAAAGGCAGGGGGAGGGAGGGATGTGGGCTTTCTAATGTAAACACCATTATCATTTGAAAATCAATTAGCTCCTTGCACCGAGGGAATGACGAGACTTAAGGCCCTTTTCTGAACTGCTATTGTGAGCCCGGGTTATTTACTTTAATTAAGAGGAGACAGAGTGGATTATTGTCTCAAACTAAGGAGTTGGGAAGAGTCAGAAAATTACACTCTACCTCACTGCACAACAAAGCCAGGGTAAGAGACAGGCTCCAAACCCAGCAAAGTCGGAAAGAAATTAGCCTTTAATCTGGATTCGTCCCACATAAGGAGCAATCAAAAGGAAGCAAGGTTGGGAGCCTTCTTGCTAAGCACCAGGCGTGATATTGCAGTGGCTGTCACTGCCAGCACTTCTGTTGAAGCTTAATTTTGGGATGGGAAGAGGTTTTTTGTCCTTGGGAGGGCTGGGCTTTGGGAAAAAAGATTTGCTTTTGCCTAAAATTTGAGACACTGAAGCATCGGGTGTGGGGCTGTTCCTCCTGCTGCCCCCTCCAGCACCATGATGCATTTCTTTAGGAAGAAATAAATGCAATGGTGTCTTCGGGATGAAGATGCTTTGATTTTTTTGGCTCTTATTTAATTCAAAGAGCTTGGATTAAAAAATGAGGGGAAAAAAATGGGGAAGAAGGAAGAAAAAAAAAAAAAAAGGAATTTGGCAAGTGACTAATCCACAATATTGTCTAATTTGGCATATGGAGAAACACGCCCCCGAGGTATCTAATACTGAGATGTTTCAGCTCTGCTTTGCATTGCCCACTCTCACTCTGCATACTCTAAATATGTATTAAGTCAGTCGAGCATGGCAGCTGCTGAAGGAGTTGCCACAGCTTACTGGGTAAATAATGATCGTTTTTTAAATCACCTAAATGTGTATCTACCCCAAAGACCATGGTGGAGGCTTATGGGAACACCGATTTGCATTTTTAAAATTTGCTGGGATGTATTTGCAGTTGCTGAGCCTCAGCACTGATTGATGCAGGCTCCAGTTTTAAGTCTAGGGGCCAGTTCTGCTCTCAGTGATGAATGGGTGAACATGGACTGTCATTGTACATTGTACAATCAGCAGGATGAAGGAACTGGTCTGCTTGATGAGTTCATGCACTGTACACAATTTGGTACTGGGATATCTTGGTGGTTTTTCAGCTTTAGATAGAAATCCTTGGCAGCTGAGAAGCACCCTTTTTTAGGATCTCTGTTTTGGGGGAGATGGATCAAAGACAAGCTGCTTAGACATTCTGGTCTCTGGTGAACCCAGAAATGCTTGGTTCTGGAAACAAATGGATGAGAAGGCTTTTCAGTGGGTCATGGGGAATAAAATGCTCATTACTTTAGGCAGTACAAAGAAAACATATTTTTATATGTAGGCTGTCTAGACTATGGACTCAGCCTCTCCTTTACAGCTGGAGTCCTTCTCTCTTATTTGGACCTGCAATTAATCCAGATCCTTTTCCTCTGACATTCATTTCCTCTTTTCTGCTTATATTTCTTATGACCATGTGTCTACCCATGCACTGCAGGTCCTGTAGAAATGTCACTTGAGTCCAGTGAAGCAGATGTGCATGAATGTCTCCCAGCTGAGTTTTGGCCTGACTCTCCTCACTTATGAGTCTATTCCTTTTCCAAGCTTGGCCACACCAAGACATCTGCACCTCAGATTTTCCCCATAACTCTTCCATCACCTCTCCTTGGGGAAGGGTCACTATGCCATGAGGTGCACAGGCCTCCAGATAAGGTCACATCATCATGCTCATAGGATGGGTGTTTTTATGATCCAGCATTAGCACTCATCTCAGTTATTCCCTTTATGTAACATTTTAAACTATCTATCTCCCCATCCACTGCTGGAAAGAAAATTTGCCTTGCCAAGCAAGACTCAGCTCTTTCTACCCTTACCAAGGTCATGTCATAGAATCATAGAACTATAGAATAGTTTGGGTTGGAAGGGACCTTAAAGATCATCTAGTTCCTACCCCCCTGCCATGGGCAGGGACACCTCCCACTAGACCAGATTAGGCACCATCACCAGATGTCTCATGACAGCAGAAGTAGAGGTGCAAACACACTCAGGTGAGAACCAGAGCTCAGGTGAGAAGTACAGAAAACAGAGGTTTCTGCTAGTTATAAATCAGGCTTAGAAACTTAGTTTGAGTTGGAAGACCTTTAAAGGTCATCTAGTTCAACCTGCCCCTCAGTGAGGACAGACGTCTTTAATTAGATCAGATGATCTATGAATGATGAAGATCTGGACTAAGCCAAACAGAGAAGCCTGAGATGAAGCATCAGGACAAAAAGGCTGAACACTGTGCTGTTGGCATCACATCCTGCAGGACCTGGGGACTTGTAACACAAGACAGAAGCTCACTTGTTACTCCCTTCTCCTCTGGCAGGGTATAGTTCTTAATACTTATTCACAATGGGCGCAGATAATGCATTAATTCCAGTCTTAGCTCTGTACTTGTGGGATTAAAGTGAGTTTTTTATGTATATATTGTGTGGTTATTGTAATATTATTTTGTGATCTTGAATATACTTAATTGTATTAGAAATGGTGCACTGGAACCTTTCTCATCATTATTAATATGAAAATAAATAGAAGGAGAATCTTGTTCTTTTTTTTTTTTTTCCCCAGGAATAAATCAAATCCTCAACTGGAGTGCAGGGTCAACAGACCCACAGGGCTGAGCTGCTGGCTGCAGATAGCATGTGTGTGTGTGTGCATAGATGACTACACACAAGTGTGCCACTGATATTTGCATTCCTACAGCTGTTCATTATTTGTATCTATTATACAGTGGAGGGAGCACAAATGTATGCAACTGAGACACAATAATGCAGAGATATGAAAGGACCAATCCATCAGTTCAAGTGTGTTTGGGTTTAAGGAGAAGGGGATGTCCTGATAAATTCACTGATTTATTCTCCCTAACTCTTGCTGAATTCTGAGGCAGGGCCTGAGCCACCAAAGCTGCTGGAGTTGACAGTGATTTATATGGGCTGCAAGATCTGGTCTGGAGTTTTTAAGTGTATGTCAAGCACCTCCAGTACTTTATGAATCTTTTTGGATGGAGTTTTCCTAATCAAAATATGAGGGGAAGGCAAATCCATTAAGGCAGGGAGCACACGCTGTGTTTTGGTTTTAGGGATTCCTATCATGTTTATTGAGGTCAGTTCTGACCATCCAACTATACAGAGTCATGGGCTACAGCCTTGAATAGTGACCATGGTCTCATTCCAGAAGAACCAAAAAAACTAAACACTCATTGGGTTGAACTGCGTCCAGTAAGGAGACTACTGACAAGATTGTTAGTTGCAATAGACATATTTTGGAAGCTTTTATTGCTGTGTGAAGCAGTATCTTCCTGCATGGTTGTGTTGTTACATGAGGTTGGTGAATCCCTGAAACAGGTTTCCCTGAGAGGTTGTGGGTGTCCCCTTTCTGGAGGTGTTTAAGGCCAGGCTGGATGAGGCACTGAGCAACCTGGTCTAGTGGGAGGTGCCCTTGCCCATGGCAGGGGAGTTGGAACTAGATGATTTTTAAGGTCCCTTCCAACCCAAACCATTCTATGATTCTATGAGAGTACTCTTGAGGGTGTAACCAAAGAGTCAAAATTACTTGACCATAGAATTTTTATGGGTTTTGCTGTAATTTTTTTATTTTGAAGTTAGAAACATAGAGATGTGAAACATGGCATGCCCGGAAGTGCAGCCCAAGATGAGGGTAAAGGAGGTGGGAGAAAACAAGCCAGCAGCAAGGTGGAGGGTACACAGGGCTGGAACCAAGAGTCTGCATTCCTGACTGTGCTGAGGACCTGGAATAATCCCTTCTTGTCTCTGATTCCCATCTATCTTTTGTGAAGGTAATTACAATCTTGCTGCAGCAGAGGGTAGGGGCTCTCTCAGGACCCATGAGGACAGTTGACCCTATTTGCTAGGATAAGTAGGTAAAAGTAATGGGAATGAGCCCTGGGGGAAGGTAGGGGCTGAGGGTGGAGTGGAGAGATAGGCTGGTTCCCAGATCACAGATTTAAAAGGTTTCCAGCTCAGGAAGGTGAGGGAGGGCTCAGACAGGAGCTACTTGGCATGTGAAGGAACTGTTTCCCTGAGGGGTACAGCTGCCTAATTTTCAGGAGAACAAAATTGTTCTCTTTTGAATGGAGTTGCCCCTGTCCCTCATTGTTATTCACAAATACAGCTAATTTTGGATTTTAAGCCTAAACTGTTCTGGTCAGCAGGAAGGTTGCTGGCAGGAGGCATCACCAGCCTGCAGAGTATCTTGCCTATGAGCAACATGCTTTATGATGGGTGCTGAACATCTACAGGTTTTGCTATAGCATGATTTAATGGCCAAGAGTATTTATTACATCCTCAGCTTTCTCCTAGATGACTTAATTATCAAGGCAACTTGCTAAATTTAAGCACTGTCATAAAGTCATTGAAGTTATCTAAGATTAAAGACCTTTACTGCTCCCTACAGATCTGGTCCAAGGCAGATCTAATCGCTAAACAATTCACTATAGGTTTAATTCCACTCTATGGGCTTTATAAGTAAGAAAAATTTTAAACAAGCTTTATTCATATACAGCTATTCAATTATTTTGGTTTCCCTAATGTCCCATACTCTTTTTCCTCACTGGGAACCATGCTGTCTACCAGGGGAACAGACTTTGCTCCTTCCTTCCCAAGCCATAGTCAGAGCTAGTGAATGACAATCCTCCAGGTTGTGCCAGAAGCAGAAAACTCTTGCCACTGTTTGTAGCATTGGTTTCTGCAGTGTCTTGGCACCAGCTGTGAATTTGTCTCTCTTCCTTGTGCATCTCACAGAGCCTGTTTTGTTCTCTCATCCCTTTTGGAGCAGGACCGCACCTGAGAAGGGAGGATTCCAGCTCCCGGGGCCCAGGATCACCCCCAGCAGAGAGCAGCTGAAGAAGATGTTGTTAAACACAGACAGGGATGAACTTGCAGTGTTTGTCTGATGCAGATGTTCACAGGCAGGTGTTGCAAGGATGGGCTCAGCCAAGAGCTCAGCATGTGAGCAGAGACCTGGGGGTTACAGGAACAACTGGGTGGTGATGCTGATAGGGATGAGCCCTCGAAAGGACTGTAGCAATAAGATGAGGGGTAATGTTTTTAAACTAGAAAATGGGAAGTTTAGATTAGATACTAGGGAAGAAATTCTTCATCATGGGGGTGATGAGGCACTGGAACAGTTTTCCCAGAGAGGTGGGAGAGTGCCCCATCCCTGGAGCCATTCAAGACCAGGCTTGATGAGGCTCTGAGCCACCTGATCCATTGCAAGATGTCCCTGAGTGGAGTTGGACCAGATGACTTTTGAGGGTCCCTTCAAGAGCAATGCATTCTATGATTCTATGGGATTTGATTTATGGAGCAATGAGTACATCTGATACATGCCAAATTTTAATTATTTTATTTAAATCGATTTTATTTAAATCTGTTGTTGTTGGAACTCTTAGGAGAAGGCAGTAGAGCACAAAACATCCTTAAAAGGCTTTAGCTTAGTAGGTGTTAGAAAATCTCTTCAGTCAAAAAATATCTGAGGCTAAAGCATGACAAATTGTTTGAATATTATTTTTTTTTTCTCCATCTCTTTCTCAATGGTGTCCAGTGACAGGACAAGAAGTAATGGAACATAGGAAGTTCCTCCTAAAGATGAACAACTTTATTTTGAGGGTTACAGACCACTGGAACAGGCTTCCCAGAGAGGTGATAGAGTCTCTTGTCTCTGGAGACATCCAAAACCCCTCCTGGGTGTGTTCCTCTGGAACCTGGTCTAGTGGCCCTGCTCTGGCAAGGGGTAGGACTAGATGATCTCCAGAGGTCCCTTCCAACCCCTGTCATTCTGTGATTCTGTGATTGTACTAGTTCCAGAGACAATTCTTACTCAATTTCCATCTCACAAAAACTCACACACGGATTAAGGGTTTGGACTACTATGTTCATCTAGTTACTGGAAGATGGTGTCGCTGTCATTGACCCCACTGAAAACTAGAGTCTAGTCTTGGGATCAGCTCCTAGAAGCATTCCCTAACTTTCATACCTCAAGGAAAGCTGAGCTGAAAATCCTCTCATGGAAAAAGTTAAAAGTGAATGGGCTTGTTCCAGCAGAATTGGGCTGAGGGCTGTTCACATTGGCATCTGAGCTGGCACAGTGGTGGGAGATGGGTGAACAACATCTTGCCCCAGAGCTGTGTGAAGCTACTCAGGGTGGGGGGGGTTGGCTGGAGGAAGGCATATGATTAAGCATGGTGTTAAGACTGAATAGAAGTGGCAGATCCAACTGCTGGTCTCACAGAAGAGCTGAAGAAAGAGGGAATTCTCTGTAAGAGATCCTGAGAGGTTTATTGTTTCCTGGTGGTAAGGCTGCAGGACATCTCAGTGAAAGGCAGGCCTCTCTGCAGAGACCTTGTGCCTCTGCAGTGACGACTTTCCCAGAACCAATGCCCATTTTTCCTCAGTAACTTCCTGCCAGGGCTCCTTGCCTCCAAGGATGTTGGCCTGGCAGGTTGCCTGGCAGCCAAGTGCCTTTTGTCCTCCATGGATCATGGGACCACAGAGTGACTTGTATTGGAAGGGATCTCAGGAGGTTTCTATCCAACCTCCAGCTCCAGAGAGGGTCAATTTTGAGCTCAGATCAGCTTGCTTAGGGCTTCATATGGTCTGTTGGACACTTGCCTGCATTATCCAGGGATTACTGCTCTCCTTTACTCCCCTTCAACAGATTGGGCTCTCCGGTTCCTTGAGAAGCCAGGTCCAAAGCTTGCTGGCCATCCAGTCTTGCAGCTTCCAGCCTTATAGACTGCTGAGGAAGAAGAATTTGTGCTTCTTTTTCCTTCTACCCCCTCCTCCTTTTCTTCAAACCAGCCTTTCTCTCTGTCTCTTATTTTAATTGTATATAGTCTTAATAAAACCATGCTAAAACAGATGTTTTCTGTTGGAGAGGAATATTCAGGGTACATGTGTCTTGGAGACACACATTTGTCTTTTTGAGATATGAAAAATATGGTTGTATGAAATCAGGGTCAGATATCACAGAACGACTACTGCCTCAACCATTGATTTCTCCTAAAACATTGAGAAAAGTCACTTAAACTGAATAATTCTTTCCTTCAGGATGACATGGATACTAAAAATTTCCTTGAATTCCGAGTATGAATACATGGAGGAAAACTTCACATGGAGGTAACCTGCTTGTGGCTTGAGAAGTTCACAAACCACAGATTGCTGTTTGTGAGAAAATGACTGTTTCTCTCTTCTTATACTTATTGTAAGGGATTGTCTCTTTGCCTTGTCCATTTCTACCTCAATCTGCCTGGTGGGTTAAGTCACCACATGCCCTCAGATATATTCCTGGTTGGCCATGCACAGTGAGATTGTCTCTGGAAGACAGGCTTGAGCTTCTTTCCTATGGAAATCACTGTGTAGGGTGTGGCTAGTGTCTCTGATATGGTGCATATGCTGATATGCAGAGCTGAAGGGTGGGTACAAGCAGCCCAAACAACTGAGAAACATCCCCATGTCCATACTGGCTTTATTTCTTTGCACAGCTCTCAAGAGCACCCTATTTCCTTCAGAGTAGCTATTCTTCTTGTTGCCTCCATATATCTTTACACCATTAGTAGTCTATTGACCATGCTCTGACTTTGGATCAGGAAAATTCCCTTGGTGATTGCAATGAGAGCCTAAGGAGTTCATTCAGGATGGGTTCACACAGAAGCCTCTTTCATGCCATACCACAGATTTCCTCCCAACCCCTTTTTTGACTGATGACTTGTGCATTTCCTTCTCCCTCTCTCCTTTTTCCCTTCAGGGAAACCTTTAAATAAAACCTTTCCCAGACTGTAATTTGCCTCTGGAGTGCTCTGCTGAAAACCCGTGGTGGCATTGTTCAAGCAGCAACTGGGTCACCCTCTGCCACTCACCAGCCTGTTTGGTCTCAGTCTGCTCACACTGATCCACGGAAATAAAATAAAATAAAATAAAATTGAAGAATATGTTACACTGAGAAGCCTGGCTCAAGATCCCCAGGATTAGTTCTCTTAGTAGTGCTATATGTAACCTTGACATGCAATCAGCAAAGTAAAATATTCATTATTGCCTGACTGTCAGCTGAAGACAATTTCAATTATTCTGGCATTTCAATGGATGAAGAAGCCCTTTAGGCTGGCTCATGAGATTAGACTTAAAGGCTCTGCAAATTAAGAAAGTTGCAATCAGTATATTATCTGGCAGGCAGCTGTGGAATACACTACAACAGGGAGGGGAAGGAAGGAAGAGAAGAAAAAAAAAAAAGAGACAAATTGCTATATTCAGGTTGTGGTTAATGATGTATCAATTTACAGTTTTAACATATGCATTTGGGAAATAATTGTTTTGCATTTCTTAAATCAGCTTTAGCAGCATCAGTGTGAAGTTTCCAGCTCCTGTAGCTTGAAATGTCAGTTTTTCCTTCTGCCTTGCACTTTCTTCTAAAGACTAGTTTTGGTTAGAGGAGGGAAAAACAATAAGCATTGCCGGAAGAACAGATCTTTCTCAAAGTTATTCAAATATTATAATGTATGGCTGTTGATCATACAATTCCTTTAAGAAGCAACATTTGTAATGTCCCCCAGGTTAATTTTTATAATATGATCTCAGCCTCCTTTTGTTAGATATGCTCGGATGTGGTAATTATGACCAAATAAGGCCTTCACTGCTCCTGTCTGACATGTTGAGGAGAACAATTAGTATCATCGTATCTTGCATTTCTAGGGCTTTTATCTCCAAGTTTCCCAAACTGTTTCAACATCTTTATGAACAGCAGTGCAGAACCTATTTGCTTCCCCCAGCTGTATGACTCCTCCTGGTCAGAAATGCTGAGGGCTGGAAAAATGGCTAAATTTCAGGTCCTTTTGTTGCAGAACAGGTACAGTTTAGTTGCAGTATACTTACAATAGAATCATAGAATGGTTTGGGTTGGAAGGGACCCTAAAAGATCATCTAGTTCCAACCTCTCTGCCATGGGCAGGGACACCTCCCTCTAGACTGGGCTGTTCAATGCCTCATCTCTCCTGGTCTTAAACACCTCCATAGAGGGGACATCCACCACCTCTCTGGGAAACCTGTTCCAGTGTCTCATCACCCTCACAGAAGATAACTTCTTTCTTATATTCAGCCTAAACCTACCCTCTTCCCACTTGCATCCAATACTCCTAGTCCTGCCATCCTGTACCCTATTAAAAAGTCCTGCCCTAGCCCTTCTGTAGCTCCCCTTCAGGTATTGAGAAGCTACTACGAGGTTTCCCCTGAGCCTTCTCTTCTCCAGGCTGAACAACCCCAACTCCTTCAGACTGTCCTCATAAGGGAGGTGCTTCAGCCCTCTGATCATCTTCATGACCCTCCTCTGGACCCTCTCCAACACTTTAATATCCTTCTTATGTTGAGGGCTCCAGAACTGAACACAGTACTCCAGCTGTGGTCATGGAGTGAGAAACTGAGTAATAACCTTCAGGAACTCTTTATAAAAAAGACAAATTTGCCTTAGGAAAAGAGCTGATGACTTGTGACCTAGAGTAGTTGGTAGAAACTGGTGATTGATTTGCAGCAATGAGGACTTCAGTAGAGGTAATGAGTGTGAAGGTCTCCCTGCAGATTGGGGCATCTTCTTCATTGTTGCTACTGCCCAGGCTAGCTGGGTTGAAGAAATACATTCACTGCACATCTTCCTACAGCCACACTAGGTAGATATAAAAGCAATTACAGCTCAATCAGAGAGATTAGATACTCCTAAGTTGCCTTTGGTGATGTCCACTCTGCATTTTAAGGGTGAGTACCCATCTGTTAATTCTCAATCTTGATAAAAAATGTAATTTTGGACAGTTTGTGTCATGCAAAAAAGTCAATGAGAGACTCAAGGCATATTCTTAATTAATATGTGCTCTTAAAGTGATGCAGATAAGATTCATGTGTCTCAAGAGACTCTTTCCACTTTTTGCTACTAGCTTTCACTTCGGGACAACACTCAAGATGAGTAGCTTCCTCTGCAAATACTTTCATGATTGCTCCATAATGGCTGAAAAATAATGAGTTTTAGGTTTTTAAGGCATTTTTATATGTACCGTTCTCTTTTATATATAGCTAAAACAACAGATTATAAGCAAGACCTCATCCCTTTTCTCATACATCTTGCTTGAACACTGGCTCAGGATTAATTTCTGCACAGTATTACTTTTACTTCTGTTTAGATGTTTACAACATGGAGGAAAATAGATTCCCACTGCTGTCACTACAGAGAAAGAGACACTCCAGGATTCCAGTAGATAGCACACTTTGGGCAGGGGAATCATGATCTAGAAGTTCCTGTTTCTCTCCTGTAGCTGTGAAGGCAACCTTGACTACAAGCTCATATATGAATGTTTAAAGTTAGGTGAGATAAATATCACCCATTCCTTTGCCTGAAGAATGGTTACACCTTTAGTACAGAGCTTGTGTCTTGCCATTAGACAGAAATTACAGTGTTGGTAGAGCTTGGCTGGAACCGCTAGAGATGGTGACAACAGCAATAAGCACGATGACAGGAGCAACAACAGCATAGATCTTATATGAAGATTCACCGAATACAAGAATTTCCATGACCTGTCATCTTAAACAACTTTCACTGATCAACCTAATTTTAATCTCATTGACTTTGGTGCAGACTTCATTCCCTTCTGTGAAGTTGTTTTTAAATGGCAGCAGTATAAATGTGACTTTGATCTGTAGATCATGTGTTACCAAGAAGACTTTCTTCTGCAGGGTTTTACTTCCAGGTTGTGACCTGTTTCTGGATTAACAAAATATGTGAGCAACATCTTGCAAGTTTGACTTTGAATATTGGAATACAAAAGGTCTGAATTTCCAAGTAAAACTACTGATTCTCCGAGTCTCTGGCTTTGAATGGCTTGAACTTAGGTGCCCTCTTGAACTTGATTTCTGAGTGTTGAGTGCCCCCTTTCTGAAATCCAGGCTCTGATAAAGGAATTTTAAGGGAAGACACTCCAAATCTCTGACTACTTGTAAAACTCTTGATTAAGCACCACTTAATGAACCTAAGTCATCCAATCAACATCTCTTGTACTGCACACTTGTTTTTCCCAAGTGTGAGTTTTGACCTATTTTTGAAAAAAAACCCAAATAGTTTTGGAAGCTAAAACCCTGTATTTTTTTTACCAATGATCCTCTTGAAATATTCAACACTGTCTGTGTTGTTCCTTTTTCCCCCCTCTCTGAGTTTGGCTAGAAAAGCTGTAAACAGATCCTTAAAAAAATTAAAAACCTCATTGGCAATTTCCCCCACAGTTATGCATCTTTCTGCTTTGGAGAACATTTAGCTAAAATTAGATGACAGCTCTATACCCTTAGAACCAGTGTTATGTTTTTCCTCCATTTCTGATCTACATAATTCAAAACAAGGAAATGTTAGCAGGTAAAACTGCAGGGTAAAACCTTTGGCTGCTGGAAATATTTGCATTTATTAGGCTAACAACTGTAAAGCAGATATGTGCATCTTTAGACTTCCTCATTCTTGCCTTATTAAAAAAGATCTTTGAAATTCAAAAGCTTCCATGTAAATGTTGTGGAGGATTTTTTTTTTTTCTCCTTCCCCTGACGCAGATGATTGTACTTGGGTAGCTTTAAAGAACAGAAGCTGAAACCAAGCACCTCAACACATCACTGCTGGTTACAGTCCAGATCTAGTCTGCATCTAAAATTTGGCAATGGCTGAAATGAGAGCCCCCAGCATCTCCCTCAAATTGGTGAGTTTGAAATTTTCCATGGTACACAAGCTTGATAGACAAAACTGGATTATCTTGGTCCATTTGCTTGAGGGCAGGCAAGTGTGGCTCATGTTTTCACACTGGTTTTTGTCCAGCTCTGTGATGGTATGTGTTGCACAAGCAGTGTTTGGCCTGCTGCTCTTCTCCATCTGATGCAGAAAGGGTTTTCTGTTAGGGCATGGGCATCCTCTCCCACCCCTGCATACTCTGTGAAGCAGATCTCCACAAGTGCCAACAGCCATGGTTACTCCTACATCTGAGTGTGACTTGCTTTGGGATGTAGGACAACTGCTTCACTATCCATCTGGATCACATCTTGTCACCTTCTCCAGGGAAGAATGCCCATCAGAAACTTGTGCAGACCACCAGATCTGCAAAAGTGACTTATTCCTGGCTGTTTTTACCACCAGGCATATAAGAATGTATGGCAGTGGGAAAATACAATTTGTTCTCCATCAGTTGTTGAGCCAAGGAAGCCAGCAAGAGAAGGAGATTGCATTTTCACATCTGTATTTTTCCATCTTGTGTACTTGATCATGCAAGATCATCCTTAAATCACAACTACAAATGCTTAATCAGTAACATCAACTAATAAAATATCCCTTGAGGCCTTTCAAGAAGGTATCAATTGATTGCAGAGAATCAAACAAAACACAAAAGAACACTTCCCCTCCTATTTACAGAAGAAAATGACTCACAAGGGACAGTTTCTTGTCTTTCCACAATACAAGGGTAATGCCCTTCACGGCAAACACTGGAGTTTGAGCTCAGACTTTTATAGACTTTGTGTTGATGTATTTTTCTCATGGGAAAGACTGTACAAGTCCAGACAAGCATCTGTGATTTCCAAGTGGACTGAGGCAAGGCTGAGGAATCTCAAAAGGACACCCCAATTGAGTTTTAATGTTTTGCGGAATAATACGAAGCGACAGTTTTCAAAAGATTTGTTAAAATTATTCTTATTTTGAAGGCAGAGGGGGACTCATCCCACAGTTTGACACCAGATGAGCAGCTGACTTTACTAATCCAACTCTGGAAGTCTTTTTTCTTTACTTCTTTCATTTCCTTGAATTGCTTTCACTGAACCAGTTAAATTGCAGGAGCTTACTTCAGTATGGTTAATGCTCTAAACCAATGTTTGAATTTATACTAATTAAGACCAACCCAATGAATTTTATTTTCCAGAATGTGAAGACTGGCACCCACAGTAACACACTGAAATTTAACATAGAAGCAAGATAAAGCAGCTAAAGTGGGGAAATACTAGATTAAATAACTCATTGATTCATAGTTGGCTAAATTGAAATTGATGGGACAGAGAATTTTTTTTAATGACAACCATATTTTATGTTCTTTATCAGAGTCTCTGGGCTCTTTGTACTTTTGTGCTTTAAATAAACAGTTTAGGGACAGTAACTCTGGGATTTATTACTCTTGTCTTCTTTTTTAAGTCTCCTTCCTCCCTTCCCCCCTCCCCTTTCTTTTTCTATTTCTTCTTCTGTAAAATATTAATCCCCCATTGAAAAGTTGTAAGGAGTAAATGTAATTCTAACCAAGTAGTGGCTGTTTGACACTGTTTAAACAGCATTAATCCTGACAGTTACGCAGGGTGAAAAAACAAACACCTCGAGTTTTGTTTTGGTGACAGGGATTAAACCTCTCCTCGGGGAGATTTTGGCACTGAAGCAGGAGCTCACTGGGAAGGAGTCGCAGGCAAGAGAGGAATCAGCAAATGCTGTGACTGTGGGCTTGGACAAACCATCATGCAGTGGGGAGGAGTAGGGAATGAGCCTAATTTATAGGGCATGACCAGAGCAAGGATCATCCCCAAAACTACTGAATCCCATTCTCTTGGCTTTGCCACCAGATTATGCAGATCTCACCCAGAGTTCACAGTTCTAGTAGAAACTATCAGGGAAGGGGTGAGGAAGAGGGTTATTCCTCCACTATCTGCTCTCTGTAGAGTGCTCCTCACTCTTTTAGAAGTGTATTTACCCTCCCATGACACCAGACACCATGACAGCAGAGAAATAGGGTGTGTTCCAGTCCTCCCATGCTTGCAAAATAGATTTTGAGAGAGAGAGAGAAAAAGATTTTGAGAGAGACAGAATGAGAGAGAGAGCAAAGCTTCAATACACAAAACTATTCAGGTGAAATCTTAGGAAACACAATTGTCTAGAGACATGTCCAAGGACACTGAGAAAACCAGTGGCAGAATAAGCCAGCCCACTACAGAAGGGTTTACCTGAAAAACACAGGTACATGCATCCTTCTAGCATGCTTTCTATAATCATGAGATATCTGTCTAAGACTTCCTTGCTACTTTTTCATGTGTCTCAAAAAAACCCTCTGGAGTGCAGGGAGAAAATCATACTCACACACTTGTAAATGTTTAACACTTCAAAAAAGGGAGGGTTGATCTTATGACTTTCCAAGTGCACTGACACACACGTTTTTCACTCTCAGACATGCAGCAATGCCAGCATGGATTCTTCTTCTGCAGGATGATTTCTAAAAGAAAGCAAGCAGAGAGATCCATGAGAGTGTCTTGCAGCTGATCACCCTGGCAAGGTAAAAGCAGGCCTGGAGAAAAAAAACAAAACTGAGAGACTTAGGAAATAAGCTACCTGATTAATGAGCACAAGCCTATGAAAGAGTGTTGTTGTTATTGTTGGGTGTTTGTTTTAAGAGCTGCTGCACTTTCCAGGAAAGGAGCTGGTAAAAGCAGAAACCCAAGGCAAAGTAGTATGGCTCAACAAGATAGAGCAGCTGATGAAATCAGCTCCTTTTCATCTTGGCGTTGGTTCCGCTGCCAAGAGTCCTCACCATGGAGTTGGGAGACTCCAGGGCCATCTGTTCAGCCTTTCAGAGACCTGCTTTTCAACAGAGGGGCTCTGTTTTGTGGCATTTCTTCCCAGTTAGCCTTTTTGCAGGGACATCTGCTTGAAGGTCAGCTTGAACAAAAGTAGTGCTTCTCAAAAGAGAGGCTAACCAGTGCCAGGAGCAGGGCTGAGATGGGAGGGAGAGGGATGAGGAAGACACATTTTTCACTCATTTGGTTTCTACCCCATCAGCCTCTTCCTCTCTTTCCTTAGGGCATGTTGCAGAGCTGTGACATCCAGAGAAACTTGAATGCACCTCTTACTTTCAGTACTGTTCACCCCAGGGGGTCCAGAAAATCACAAGCCAAGCTCTTCAAAATTACAAGATTGGGTTAAAAGCCATGAAACTGCTGTAAAAATTACATTTCAGGGATCTTTCTCTTTGTCTTCTGTCTTCAGAGTCTTAATGCTTGCATCGTTTTGGGATTTCTCTGCAGCAAAAGGAGGTTTGAACAGGCATCATTCTTCAGTACAGTGTGAGACAGTCCTGTGGCAAGGAGAGATGAAACTTTAGAGAAAATACTTTTTCTGCAAGGTACATAGTAGTGGCTGGTGTCCTAATTTTTGCTCAGTGTGAGGAATGAAATGACTTCAAGGCACAGTCTTGGAAGTTGTTGAGGATATCCTGCAAATGCAAAATGGGGATGCTTATCTCCTCTTCATCCTAAGTTTTCTTTGGGGAAGAAAGAGTTTGATCTAGAAGCTGAAATAATTCAGTTACTTTCAGGGGACCTAAGTTTTTCTCAGTGGTTCCTGTGCTTTGCCAGTCAGGATGGGATTGATCTCAAGTCATAGCTGCCTGGAAGGCTGGTGTGTCACCTCAGCAGGGCATCATATCTGTACCACACAGATTCCTCCACAGGGTACTTACAGCCTTGTTAGACTGACAGATGATGGGCTACCATCTGCAAGAATTTATTCCCTTACATTAATCACAGAGATACCCTAAAAAAATGCCTCAGTTTAGACCTAGTGGGTAAAATAAAGTGTCTCTAGTGTGATGCTTTGGAGTCAATATGGGTACACTGCTGTCTCTGGACACAGAGATTGATCCTTACAGCTCTGGATCTGTGTTGACCCTTTTCTTCAGAAACCACAGGTGCTGGTGGCAGAGTTGCCCTGGGGGTGAGGGAAAACTGCTGCTTTCTGTAGGGCAGGTGGCAAACCCCAAATGCAAAGAGTTCAGCGAGGCAACAGTAGTAGGGAACTTGTTCAGGTCTTGAATCAGAAGAATTTTTTCTTATTCTTATTTCTTATTATTTTGTTACAGCATGCCTGAAAAATAGTGCATATATATACACATATCTCATGCTAATCATTGGGCTGTGTGTATGCACACAGGCAAGCACACACAAAAAGCCCTAAACACACATCTGTGTAGTTAAAATTAAAATTTATGCTATTATACTTGTCTACACTATATGCACACATGCACAAACAGAATAGTTCAGCCATACTAGTATGTCTTTGGTTTAGGACGAACAGAAGATGATAATATTGAGACCTTGCTGTACCAGGGGAATTATAATTCCCTTCTGCAGTCATGGTTGGGAAAAGATTACTGCTCTGGTAGAGAGTTTCCAGCCCTTGACTCCCCAGCCAAAGCGTTGTGGGAATCTGGAAGCTGGGGAGGGATTATTACTACCCATTTGAGGGAAAGGGATATGTGGGGGTGGGCATTCAGAGCAGCCTTGAAGTATTTAATCCAGCCCAAGCAGCTGGAGAGTGGTGGTGGTTATCACTGGCAGGGTTTATCTTGGAGGATCCCCAGGATGCCTTGAATCTCAGTGAGGAGGGAGGCTGGGGAGATGCTTTGGGAAGGGAGGGGAAAGCACTAGGACTCATGGCTGAGGCAGGAATAAGAAATCCCATGGCAGAGGGAAGCCAGGGAAAGCTGTTAAATTTGATGGCTTAAAAGCTGCTTTGATAGCTGTAGTGTTAGTCTACACACTAAGTCAGGCATCACTCTGAAAGGAGACCCATCCACACCACTTCAGCAAACTCAGGCAAGTCCATCTTGAAGTCCAGAGGTCTCTGCAGAGAGGAAGGATGAAGTGGTGGTGGTGAAGAAAAGCTCAAACACACCATCATTGAAGGCACAGACCAGGTTGTATCACAGTCCATCATCTCCCACCTTGAGGTCAGTTCTTCCTAAGCACAATATTGAACCACACCTGGGCTAAGTCTTAGTGCTGCAGCCCAAAAAGCAAAAGGTTAAAGGGTATTCAGGAACTTTCAATTTTCCTGATCTAATAGTCAATGAGCTGGGACATCTTGCACTAAAGCAGGTTGTTCAGAGCCTCAAGCAAGCCTGGCCTTAAACACCTCCAGGAAGGGGGCATCCACCACCTCTCTGGGAAACCTCTTCCAGTGTCTCACCACTTCTCCCTAATGTCTAATCTAAACCTGCCCTGCTCTGGTTTAAAACCATTGTCCTTTGTCCTGTCATTATATGCTGTTGCAAACAGTCTCTTTCTTGTAGGCCCCTTCAGGTACTGGTAGACTACTATAAGGTCTCCCCAAAGCTTTCTCTTCAACTCTTCCAGCCTGTTCTCATAGGGATAACCAAAGTTTAGCTTGGTTCACAATGGATGGACCAGAATCCAGGTGATGGAAACTACCTGCAGCATCTGGTACGTGTTGGTATTCCCTACTGTACCTTGAAAATTGGTGTCAGCTGAGCTTGTCATCATAGAATGAACCATAGAATGAATCATAGAATGTTTTGGGTTGCAAGGGACCTTCAAGATCATCTAGTTCCAATCCCCCTGCCCCCCTGCCATAGGCAGTGACACCTACC
>VZTY01028265.1:45609-66194 GCA_013400935.1 Turnix velox
CCACAGCATGTGTTGAGAGAAGCATCTGGAGTATCAAAACCCTCACAGTAAAGAACTTCTTTCTTATCTCCATCCTAAATCTCCCCTCTTCCAATTTGCATCCATTACTTCTAGTCCTGCCATCCTGTACCCTATTAAAAAGTCCTACTCCAGTCATGTGACTGTGTTGTCTCAAGGGACAATTTTCTTCACAGCCTGAAGAAGTGAGGAGCAAGAGTGGGTGTTATCTGGATTGGAGGCCACTGAGGAAGCAGAGCCAGTGTGTTTCAAGGAAAGTGGCTGGTTACTGACTCTGTCAGTGACCTTCTGTCCTGTATAGACACTATCTGCCTGAAGAGAGATTAAACTAAATAGCTGTGGTCTTCACTTTCTGTACAGATGCTCTAGAGATAGCTCAGTCAACCAACCTCATTGCCAAGGTTAAAATAAACTGAAATCCTGAGACTCTGCTCCATATTCACACTTGCTATGTCAATTAAGGAATAGCAAGTAAAAAATTCTCTCATTAATATAGTTTATTTCACTGTTGACCCAGTGCCCTGGAAAAAGAGGCTTCCTTCTGAAATCCTCACTGTTTCTATTGTATGAGTCTTCTCCTCAGCCTGCCCTCTTCACAAACCTAGTGTGAAGTCCTCACTGTTTCTATTGGATGAGTTTTTTCCTTTCCAACCTGTCCTCTTCCCAAAGCTGGTTGTGCTCAGTACCCAGGCATACATGATACCTTGCCAATGCAAATGCTGTTGTTTGTGTGCACAAGTCACAGTGGGCTTATGTTAAGGAGATGTGGAGTTTTTGTAAATCTTTGCTACCAGCGAGCTGGCTCTGCTTCAAATGTTAAGTGATCCCATACTAATTCCCTCCCAAATCTTTCCTGAGAGGTGGAGACATTTTATTTACTCAAGAAGTGTTCTGAAAAACCATAGAGTGGTTCTGAAAACACCATAGGGAGGAGGTACCTGATATATTTCAAGAAGATAGGGTTTTTTTCAGGGCTGGTGATGATAGAAGGACAAGGGCAGACATCATAGGAGGAGTAAGGAAGGATAAGTGTGGGAACCAACCTTAATAATTTTAGAAGGCTTGAGTTTTATTTGGGATCATGGTGCTTGGACTTTGTGAATCTATAGCCTTATCCCATTACAAGGGGGCTGGAGATAAGTGATGCATATAGGAAGCTTTGGGATCTGCTCTTAAAAGCTTCTTTGTAGACATTTTCATCTGGTCAGATGAATCTCATTCCTGATATTCCCTATGAAGAAATCACTGTTAACTTGGATAGAAGAAAAACAACATTCCTGCAGGTACAGCATTTCTGCTGTGCTCCTGAGTAGTCTCTGAGCATAGATTAGAGTCTTATCAGGACTGTGGGAATCCTTCATGTCTGCTCATCTTTTCTGGGATATATAATGGTGCAAGCAAAGAAACAACAAAGCTTTCAAATTCTCTGGAAGCCATTCCAGTGGTTTTAAACTACTAGAAGATCTGGGTGAGATAAACATCATTCTCTTTATTTCCCATTCTTAACCCCCTTGAGCACTGCAGGAGTTGTACATAAGCCCAATGAAGAGATCATGGTCTATCCTCCAGCAAACTGTATTGTTTCTTTGCAATCCTTTTTCCAACCTGGCTTTTTTTAACTTATATTTTGAGACAGATGTCTGCCAGTGATACATTACTTAGTTACCATTTCACCATAGTTCTGAATGAAAACACTGATTTTCCCCTGGAAGTGGCTGCTCTGTTGTCCATATATGTCCTGTTTAAATGAGCTGTCCCATTAGCCTCTGCAAGGTAATTTTTTCTGGAACTTTTTGCAATTTCTGGCTCAAAATAGTAAGAAAAACCCATATTCAAAAAGAATTGCAATCAGTGACACATTTGGCTTTGCCAAATGCACTACATACTGGAGAGTAGAAAAAAAGCTGACATGTCCATGGTATAGTCCTCTCTTTTCTCTCTATGTATGAGCTGGCTCTCGCTCCCCTCCTTCTAGCTGTTTCCTCCCAATATTTCACCCCAGCACGGAGCACATCCTGGTATGTCTTATCATCTCACTTCCTTTCCAGCAGTGTATTTGGGGAATTGGACACCCTGAAAATTAGATTAGGCCTTTAAAAATCCCCCTGTGCTGTGTTAGCATCATGTAGGAGCATTTCAAAACCTAGCAAGAAAATCACATGGGAATGATTTTGTTTCACAATCTGACCTACAAAAGACACATCCAGATCTAAGCAGTGTCACTCTTTCAACCAGCCAAGTCTCATTGAACAGCTTAAGACTGTTTGGACCTGGGGACTGCTCTGTTTTGCACGAATAACCTTTGGAAAAAAAAAGACAAGGAGGATCTCAGTTAGTCTGCAATATCAGAGGGTGATTAGTCACCAGAGGAAAGTCTCTGTTTCTCATATTCCCCTGTGTCTTAGATCTGGAGCTGGATGCAAGCTTCTGGCTGGGTATCCCCTTCTCACAGACGAGACCCTGAAGGGTAAAATTATCTTTCCTGGCAGAAGACATGGGGAGGAGAGCAGGAAGAGGATCTAGAGGATGATTCCCTCTGGAATTACATGACTGCCAAAATAATCCTCTGGGGATTAATGACCTCAAGGCCAAGCTATAGTCATCCACTTTCAGGAAGTCTAACCCCCGCCAGTGGGCGGTGGGGGACTGAGTGAGGGAGCTGCAACCATTTCCATGGGGGTCTCCAAGATATAGGCATGAAAGTAGAAGGTTTGTTAAATCCTCTCATGTTAGCTCTGTCTTTCATTGATGTTTGCAACCACATCAGACTTTGCTGAGTTTTCAAATGATGAATAAAGGGTATCGTGACTATTGTGACCAACCTTTTAATTCTGTATAAATCTACTGGAGTGCTCTTAGTCCCACTGGTGGGGGTCAGGGGTGAATTCAGCCCTCTTGCTCACACAGAGCTTCAGCTTTTTGAGCCAAACTTGAAGTCAACAGCTTTAGAGCCACTTTTTCTGGATGCTGAAGTTCATAGAGCACATCTGATTCACACTAATGCAGAGGATCTGGCATCTCAATCCTTCTGGAGCGAATGGCATTATCCCAAGTCTGAATTTGGCCTTTTGACTTCCAAAAATTGGCTGCAAAGTGAGGGGATCCTTGTCAGCACTAAGATTGATGCTGTATGACTCCAAGCACGTTTGTCATCTGTTTGAAAAGTGAAAATAAGCTTACAGTTGTTGACAGTAAATGAAGTAATATTTACATAATACAGTCATACCTGTTTCCTGGTAAAGAGATCAATGCATATTTTTTTTCTTGCAATAACACATCCATGCTGTATATCTTCACAGAGACAATAATATTTGAAGTGAAACATTCATCCAGCCATATAATTACTTCTATTGTTTTCCTTTCGCTTTTTGTTCCTTAATAGTTTATTGCTAGTGGCCAATAGTCAAAAGCAATCCAGAGGGATGCAAAACAGCCCCTTGTTCCAGGTCCTTTCAAAGATACCTTGGTTATTAAAATTGCTGTCACTGAGCCTGGTGCTCAGAGACAGCTCCCAGAACTGAAGCCCTGTTGCTCCAGGTGGTGGTTGCAGGACAGGGTATTGCCTGCCCACAAGATCTTATGGGAAATATATCTTATTTCCATCTTATATGGAAAAAGGGATGGCAGGGACCTAGCAACCAGATAGCAGATCAGCAGCAAAACTACCTGTCCTGCATTTTTTCTACCTTCCTCCTGACAGCTCACTGCTATGTTCACTTTTACAGTCTGTGTTGAACTGGGTGATGGGAAGAAGGAACAAAGTGGTCTCTAACATGTTCCACGTAACAGAAAACCCACACCATAGTGGATTTATGGACCCTCCTTGGTGGCTTGCTGGCACATTGCTGCTCCTGCTCTGAGAACTAAGTACATGCCAAGGGTCAGAGAAGCCATTCTCTAATGTTCCTCTTTACTTCCACACACTGTCTCTGCCCCAGACTTTAAGAAGCTTGAGAGTAGGTGAGAAGAGACCCATCCCTTCTGTTTCTTTCAGGTGTATTTTCCTCTGGCTGAGAAAAAATTTTACCTTGCTATTCTAAAGCACCTTCCAGACCATATGGTTCATAAATCACTTCATACAAATCAATCACAATAAATAAATGTAGAGATGCCTCCACTATTAAGGCACTTGTGTGGCCTATCTTGTGTAAATACCAGAGATAGCAATCAAAATTTAATAATTATTTCCCCCTCTTTCCACCTCCATAGCCCTCTATGAACACACAGCTTCTAAAGAAAACCCTCCAGCTATTTTTTCCCCCACACAACATCTACATAACAAACTCTTTAGTCAGGTAAGTTCCTCTCCTGTTCTTCCAGCTGCCCTGAAATTTTCACCCTGGTGCAGAATGATGCTCTGAGTCAACTGGATACTTATCTCTGGATACTCAAGAGTGGTTGTGTTTTGTGCTGCCCCTGTCACTCTGGATGTCATGCAAATGGGGAGCAGCACAGTTACATCCCTAGCATGGGATAGCAGTGCTGCTCTTTGCATCTCTGTGATTTTATTTGTTCTTAAAACTGAGAGTTATTTACCTGGTGAAAAAAAGTCTTCATGATGCTCTTGCATCAAGTCTTCTTGATGCTCAGACTGGCAACTGGCTAGGAGAAGAGGAATGAAAATTTCCTGGGAAGAACAGAGGTAGAAAAAGAGGATTTCCTGGAAGGTAATAATAAAAACTGGTTTCCAATTCTTCCTAGTAGAACTAGTTCAAATGCCTAGGGCTGGTGATAGGGACAGAGCAACTGCTGCATTAGCAGGATCTAAGCATCCTAAGCAGAAGAGTGGGCAAGCTTGCCCAGCAGCCTGCACCTCTGAGACTGGTCCCACAGACATGGTAGAAATCCTGTTGGCCAACTCAAAGGCACTGAAGGAAGATCTCTCATTATAGACCTTTTAGCAGTCATTTCCTGACAGCTGACATATTGTTAACAAGAGCCAATGTGATGAGGAAGGGAATGCCTTTAAGTTATGCAGATGCTATGAAACCTTTGAAAGTTGAATTGGTCTTAACTCTCTGAGAGTTCCTTTCAATGTTTCAAGTCCCTCTTGGCTTTGTTAGGGGAAAAGTTGGTGTGAAAATGGGATTTGCAAACTATTCAAGGCTGCACATTTGGAGAACTGAAGAATTAATTCAGCCTTTTCTCAAGTCCTGAGGTGCAGATACTGGAGATGATGGCCCAGATGGCCTTAATGAGGCTGTAAAAATAAGAGACCTTCTTTTAAGTGATGAGGACACTTAGCAGCAGTGCCAGTTTTGTACCTGTATTCCTACTCCCTTCCACCTCCCCCCCTACATCCCTCATGTCTGGCCCTTGAGGTGGAACACAACAGCCCAACTCATGTGTTGCTGAGGGAGTCAGGACTTGCTTTCTTGCCTCCTGCCTTGTTGTGGGGTAAATCTCAGAAGCTCTCCCCATCTGCTTCATTACTCTGTCAAGCCCTACATGACTTTCTACAAAAACAATGCCAGGAAGGTGAAAAGCTGGACCACTTCTCCCCAGCACATGAGGTTCAAGAAACCTGGTGTGTTCAGAAATACCTTCTTGACAAATAATTGTGCACAAGGGCTTAATAAATCCATCAGAGGCAGTCCCAGCTCCTAGGTGCTTGCAGGCTGAGCAGGGAAGAGAATAATTATTCTGTTTTTCATTATGAAAAATTTCATACAGAGAAGTGAAGGAACCTTCCTGAAGTTACAGCCTTGCCCAGATTTTTATGGCACAGACAGAAATCTCAGTATCTTGCATTTATATAGCTGTAAGAAGTACCTTTGGGTCAGACATAGTCAGTGTGCATCTATCAAACTTAGCACAATAGGGCTTATATATTGTATAAAAATTGATAATACATTTTAAACAATTCTCAGTGATGTTATCAAAGTTTATATGGACTGCTTTTTAACCTCCTGACCCAGTTATCTGTGCATGTCGTATCTATTCATCTGATATTTGGCTTAATTTAATTTCTTTCAGGGGAAAAGCTAATTTTAGGGTAGCATTCCTTTTGGGTTGGAGACATTCAGAAGCTTGTTTCTCAGTGAGTCTTGGTGGACTCTGTGTGATCCTAAATCATTCTGGATGCTCCTTTTAATCTCCAGGGTGCATCAATCACATCAGGCCAATTCTGAAAGTGATTGAAATGATCTTCCTGCAAAGAAGTGCTCCTTTGTTGCCTTTAACTCTTAACTGTTTTGTTTTGTTTTGTTCTTTTTCTTGTTATCTTGCTGCATTGCTAGTCAAATTCTTGGAATATTAGAATCACAGAGCTGGAAGTGACCTTCTGAGGTCATCTAGTCCAACCTCCCTGCAGCAGGCAGGGTTATCCTGTACTAGATCAGGTCACTCAGATCTTCTTCATCATACAGTAGTATCATAAATGTGTCAGAGACTCAGTTGTGCCACTTATTAAGTAGGTACTTTTTAAGAATAGTAGTTCTCTACTCATTTCCCTACACTTTTAGTATATAGAACCCTTCTGGAGGTGTTGAAGACCAGGCTGGATGAGGCACTGAGCATCCTGGTCTAGTGGGAGGTATCCCTGCCCATGGCAGGGGTGTTGGAACTAGATGACCTTTGAGGTCCCTTCCAACCCAAACCATTCTATCATTCTATAATTCTTCTGGAGCTCTACCATAAGTGTTCAAGACTAGTCCAAATAATGTTTTGTGTTTTCATTTTATTTTGCAAAGCTGAGAATGATTGTCACGAAAAGAGGAGAGAAGGAGACTGTGGAAAGGTCCCTGAGCTTCTCTGCAAACTCTTGTTTTTAATTTCCTCACATTTGCAAAGAAAAAAGCTCAGAGCAAGTGATGGCTTTTGGCCACCAGCTGGAAGCATTAGTAGCAGTGAGTACTAAAGGGCAGTAAAATGCTGCCACCCAGGATTGAAGAGGGGACATCTGTGGCTGTCGGACTATTTCCATTCAGCCTTTGAACAGCCCAGCAGAGATTTGTGGTTGTGTGTGTGAGGGCCCTTTCCTTATCAAAGAATATCCTTGTAATGTGTCTGGGGCTGGGTAATAATGGGCAGCACGAGTGAATACAGTTTAATTTTTTTTCTTTTTTTTAAGTGCATGTCTTCCAGTGGGTGATTCATCAGCTGCTGTTAGAGAAAGTATGCTGGGAAGCTTGCAGCTGTGGGCTCAGACTGCAGTTTCTGTGTCGTTGCTAGGGATTCTGCATTAAATATCCCAATTCTCTGCACTTAAAACTAGGAAAAATTGACATTCTGGCTTCCCATAAGAGAATGGAATACGTGATTCACAGCCCTTCTTCTGCAACATTAATCAGGCCCTGTTTACAGGGAAAAGAGCCAAGGGGGGGTAAGGGGAGCTAAAGCCAAAGAGGTATGTTCAGAAAGCCAAATGGTGATGTCATGAGGGGCAAAACAGTAACGACTGAGATAGCTTGTACTGGGAGCAAATCCCAGTTAAAAGATGGTGAGGCATTAGGGTTTCTTGGCTGTGCCATTGACTGCTCTGGTTTTACTATGGATTGTTTATGGAGAAGGACAACAGAGCCATCAGCTGCTGTGGTGAGCACTTAAAGTTCAAGTCAGGAAGCTGAGTCCTGCAGATATGCTCTGAGACTGGTAGCTGAGAAGATGAGCTCATGTAGTGGGCTTCAAATCCCCAACAATTTTTATGTGCTACATGAAGTGGGTTTGGGGTTTTAATTCTATAATGTTGTGCTGGTCCATTTTTCTCCCTGTTCCAATGTCATCCACACAGTGCAAAAAAAGGCTGCGGTACGATTTGTTATTAGGGTCCAGGATGGCAAGACAAGGAGTAATGGATGCAAATTGTAAGAGGGGAGACTTAGGCTGGATATAAGAAAGAAATTCTTTGCTATGAGGGTGGTGAGACACTGGAACAGGTTGCCCAGAAGATTCCCCCTCCAGGCTGGATGAGGCACTGAGTAACATGATGTCGTGGGAGGTGTCTCTGCCCATGGGAGGGGGCTTGAAACAAGATGATCTTTAAGGTCTTTTCCAACCCAAACCATTCTATTATTCTATATGTTGCTTACATCTTGGGCTGCCTGCTTCCTACTGCTGCACGTGTATGTAAGGAATTGCTACTGATGCTGGGAAAAGAGTAGTGTCACAATTACTTCTTTACAGGTGGATTAGGGGAAATGAAAAGGAAATTTCTTGGGGCCACACAGGAAAAACAAAACCTATGTGCCTCAGTTGAGAGAAGATCCCAACTTTTTATAGGAAGTCCCCTGTACTAACTGGGAAATGGTCCATCTGACTTCATGTGAAAACATTTTTGCACACAGGCAGCACAAATAGAATCACAGACTCATAGAGTTGGAAGGGACCTTCAAAGGCCATGTAGTCCTCTGCAGTGAGCAGGGACATCTTGCACTAGATCTGATTGCACAGAGTCTCATCAAGCCAAATGATTCAACAAAAATTGAACAAATGTGTACCTGTACACTCTTCAGTTAGAGGCAGTGCTGGGGCTGCAATGTGTCAAAGTCTTCACAAAACATGGTGAAACTGTCTGAAGACACAGACAAGAAAAAAGTAAAGGTTGATCCCTGAGTTCAGTCATTGAAAGGGACTTGGAGGAAGGTTGCTTCTCTGACCTGTGGGTTGTCTTCTTGGGCACCCTTCTTGCAATGTAGATCCTAACTGAATTAATGTAGAAAGGAGATTTAGGAAGGAAATTTAGAAAGTCCTGCATTCTTTATATGGTGTGGAGATATCTGGGCAGGCCATCATTGAGCTGTTCTATCCACAGAAATCAGCTTGAACCCACCAACCTGAGCTTCCAGTCTAAAGTTTAGGCAGAACTGTCTACATCAGTTAACAGAATGATCATGGTTTGTGTTTACAGTTTGAAGTAGAATTTGTTGGTTCTTATAACACCAATTTTCACGTTTCTCTGCTCAGTTTTTGAAGTGGTTCTTTTCTGCAGCTATGATAGAAGTTCTCTACAAGCAGTGTAGATTTTACAAGGAATGTCTACTGTGCCATTAGTCCAGTGCCAGCAAACAAAAAGGTAGTGAGTTTGATCTATAAAATGGTAAAATAACTTCCATTTAGTCTTAATCCAAGCCATGATTTTGAAGCTTAGAAGCATTTCTGAGCATCATATATGTTCTGCTGGGCACTGTACTGATATTGTTAGGCTGTGGGAGACCCAGTGTGATAAAGAAGGGAAGCTTGTTGGTTGAACCAGTGGAAGTTTTCTATTCTAAGTCAGACCTGTGCTTTAATCTTGGTCTTCCAGGGAGAAAGAACAAATAGCAAGCTAACCAGAATTTAGGATGGTGTGATAATATCAGTGATTTATCTACAGCTTCTCTGCCTAAGTGCTGAGGACTCACTCTTAGGACTCTTAGGACATAGGATTGAGAAGTCAAAACCTGTAGATATCTCTTGGGGAGATTCCCCAAGGGTTAGCACACCTTACCCACTTCAAAGCTGTACCTCCAGTATCTAACTCAACCTGGGAATGCTTCTTCATGTGATATGGAAGAGGTTGGCCACTGGTGGTGCACTAAAAGCTGAGAATACTGTGAGTGGCTTGTTTAGTGTTTAGCAGTGGCAGATGGTTTATTATATTTCAGTGGTTGATTAAGGGTTTCCTCTGTGGTAAATCTCAAAGAAATCTGCAGTATCCTTAGCAGGTAGAATAATAAGGCAATAATAATGGTAGGAAATAATAACTGATAAATGAAAAAGAACACAGAAAAGGAGGCTGTGTGTGGGTTGGCTGAGGATCACTGAACTCTTTGGGGGCACATCTATGTGATAACAGCAAGAGGTGGGAGGTCTGAGTCCTACTCCAGATTCTGCCATGAACTCCTTTTATGGCTTTGTTTTCAAAACTTTGGTTTTCCTTCAATTTATAGTGCAAGAAAACGGTGGGTGGGTAAATTTATTGGATAACAACAGGCATTCTGAGCACTTGGAGAGCATAAAATGCCACTATGAAGACAGGTCCTCAGCTGCTGAGCATTGCTTTGGTGAAGACAGTGGTTTACACAAGCTGATGACCTAGTTCCCCCATTTCTACTATGTCAACGCACATCCATCCTTATGCCAACAACATCCAGGCCCTACATTACAAGCATTTAATAAGTTTAAGGAAGTTCCTGTTTTGATCTTTTGTTCTAATCAGTGTTATTACGAATACAAACAATAACCAGAACAATTGTAGTTATCAATGGAGCTATTGGTGAAGAATACAGGGCTTTCCTGCTTAGACACAACTATGAAGAGGACTGTTTACTTAGCTAGACTGTCCTTTCATAGTTACCAACAGGAAATGTTTGCAATGTTTGTGTAAGAAGGAGACTTCAAATTATCCCACATGATGTCTTCAAAGGGATGAGAGAACAGAATGTATGTTTTAAATAAAATATCACAGCCCTTTTTTTTGTCTTGAGAACAAGAACATCTAGTTTTGATGGACTCGTCACCCTGTTGACTATGTTTTTGTGGCCCAAGGTTTCTCACAACCTCACCTTTAAAGGGAAAAGCTTTGTCTGAAAACCTTCTTTATGATTTTTGGCTCCTCCTGAGCAATTTGGACATTGGTAGACAGTACAATTAGGACAATTTGACTCAGTCTCTACTGTTGAATGTCCAGTGAAACACTGGAACAGGTTGCCCAGAGAGGCTGTGGATGCCCCCTCTCTGGAGGTGTTTAAGGCCAGGCAGAACAAGGCACTGGGCAGCTTGATCTAGTGGGAGGTGTCCCTGCCTATGGCAAGGGGGCTGGAACTTGATGATCTTTAAGGTCCCTTCCAACCCAAACTATTCTATGATTCTATGCCATATTGAAGACCAACACACCTTTGCTTCAGTGGGTAAGTGGAGTGGGGCTGAGTGTAGTGAGAAGAGAGGATAACCCATTATTGTCCAGAAACAAGAAGTTTGGCTATCAAGTGTAGAATTGGCTACAAGTATAGAATACTGAGAACTAAATGCACTGCTAACAAACTAACAGGATGTCTCATTATAACAAACAAAAGACTATTGTAAGCATAAATTATGGCCTAGTTTTATTTAGTTTTTTTTCTTTTTTGTCATGGGGAATTCCGCAATCATCATGCATTCTGCAATCAAACAAATCATGATGTAAAAAGCCTCTCAAGCTGCTGCCTCAGTAAACCAGTGATGCACACAGGGAAAACATGAAACACAGTTCAATCAATAGGGTTTTATTGTTTAAAGCTTCAGAATTATCTATTAATGCCCATTAATATGTGACTGGTGAAGTGAAACCTATGGCAATCTAGAAAATGGAGCATATTTATGAACTTTAAATCAGTGAGAACTGGTCCCACACAGGTGAGTGAGAGCTGATCCACACACACAGCTATCTCCTTGCTGTTTGATAGTGTTCACAAGCCAATTTAAGATTTGAGTCCCAGTGGGATTGGGAACTATTTTATCCACATTTTACACAGGGGGGAAGGGAGACGGAGAGACAGATTAAGGGACCTGCCCGAGGTCGCACAGGAAGCCTGTGGTAGAACCAGGATATGAACATAGATTTCCTGAGCCTCCATTTGCTGCTTTAACCACAGGCTCTTCCTTCCTTTCTTGCTTGGGACAAATGACAAGTTTTCTTTAACATGAGAGGTGCCCTGCAGAGAACTTGGCTATGAGGTCCTTCTTTGAATGGAGAGAAGATGCTATAGGCAAGCAATGTCCTTACAAACATTTGTGTGTTTCTAATGGAAGAAATCAATGATCTATGCAGGTGTCTACCCCTTTCTCTTTGGCACAGTGTTATGCTGATGCAGGGAGGCTCATTTTAGGTTCTAGGGCTGACTCCAACTGGAGTACAGTGTTCAGTTCTGGAGCACTCAACATAAAAAGGACATCAAGCTGTTGGAGTGGGTCCAGGGAAGGGCCATGAAGATGATCAGAGGACTGAAGCAACTCCCTTATGAGGACAGGCTGAAGGAGTTGGGGTTGTTCACCCTGGAGAAGGCTCAGAGAGGATCTCATGGTAGCTTATCACTACCTGAAGGGGGGCTACAGAAAGGCTGGAATAGGACTTTTTAATAGAATATGTGATGGCAGGACTAGGAACAATGGATGCAAATTGGAAAAGGGGAGATTTAGGCTGGATATAAGAAATGAATTCTTTATGTGGGGGTGGTGAGACACTGGAACAGGTTGCCCAGAGAATTTGTGGATGCCCCCTCCCTTGAGATGTTTAAGGCCATTTTTTGTGGAAATGTGTCCTGCAGCATGGACAACAGGGACTAGAAAAACCTTGTGCTGGGCGAGTGCTTTGTGTCTCAATGGCTGGGAATGTCAATCCAGCATCTTGTGATGAAATACTCTACTTCCCCCATCAGGGACAGGCATCACCATGTCTACATAATTTTTGTGAGATCAAGCCTTTCTTTAAGTGATGTTGCTGATTGATCTTCATGTAATTACTTTTCCAAGGGTGAAAACCTTTTCCTCTAGGATTCACTGCCATATGTGTACAGGATAACAAAGAAGCAACCACCTGAGTTTCCTCAATCTGCTTGTCCAACCAAACCACCATTCACATGAAAGTCTTTTTTGACTCACACCAAAGTATACTAAAGGAATTATGTTGTGAATGGTTTCTATTATAAAGGATGACACAGTAATAATATGGTATTTTGTAATGCAGGTTGTGAGAAAGTGACACTGCTAAGCAAGTTTTTGAGGTTATTTTTTGTGGTTATCTACTCCTTTTCCTACCATATTGCCCCAACATTAGCATGGTGATCAGAGAAAACCCACATGCCTTTTATTCTCTAGGAATGTTGGCAACTGTCACCATCTCACCTCCAAATTCATCCAGGCAAGGACCCAGGTGCTTTTCTCACACAGCTTTTGTGCTGAGCATAGGATCTGTTTGCTCATGGGGAGAAGAGAAACTTCCTGATCTCACCACAAATCATTGCTCCCTATCTATCTCCATGCTAAACAAATGGGAGTGCTTCAGTAACCAGCCTTCAGTAGAAACATTGGCTGAAGAAGACTGCACTTCCCCAGCAAAGACTGCTATGAGATGCAATCACCCAACCTAACCCCAGGCAGTGGTGGCAGAATGCAAGGAGTGGGGATAGTCTAATGGGTGGCCTGATAGATCTGCTGCCTTTGTTACTCTGATCAACCATCAGCTGGTCCTGGTATCTGAGATCCTGAGACCAGTTTTTCTGCTTGGTTAATGGCAACATCCTTGATGCAGTCTCATAGGCTGAGCATATGCTAAGAAAGCACGAGTGAGGAAGTTGTAGATGGTACTTGGATAGATTTTGGGGGTGGGAAGAATACCAGGCATCCTGATAAAAATTAATCTCTAGGGCTTTGACAGCACACTTGTGAGCATTACTTCAGTACTTTACAGATAGTTATCTGTCTTGCAGGCACGCCCCATTATTAGAATTTTTATTGAGCTAACAAAGATGAAGCTATACACAGGGGAAAAAAATAATTTTAAGTGCATCCTTCTCTGGTCAGAGGTTTATCTTCCTTTGGTCCATGTAGCCTTGTCTTCCTCTCTCTTTTTTTTTTCCTCTCATAGTTTCCATTCTTTTTTCTCAGAAAGACATTAAAATGATTTATTGAGAATTTTATTACATTTAAGATCTTATTTGTGTAAAAATTTCTATTTCATGACATATTTTTATACTTCATAAAATCATAGAATGGTTTGGGTTGGAAGGGACATCAAAGATAATCTAAATCCGGCCCCTCTGCTGTGGGCAGGGGCAGCTCCTTCTTCAGATCAAATCCTTATGAGTACTTGAGGCTGAACTGGCTACTAAAAATTACAAGAAAATACTGTGATTGCCTTCCTCCTTTGTTACTCATAGTATTGCATTCAGCTACATCTCAGTTCTTTGGCTACAGCTAAATACTGTTCTCTTCAATGGGATGTCCTAGTGGATTTAAGGTCCCTTCCTATTCTATGATTTAAATATTACTAACATGTGCAAGCATAGTAGACCATATCTCATTCTAATTGATAGCAAATATTCAGAGAGCTGCCAGCATGCTGAGACTCTTGCTGAGTCCCCAAACTTGTTTTTCCTCATAAGTGTAATCTAATGAAAAAAAAAAATCTATGTCAATGTTTAAAGGATTACATACCCTGTGACACAGAGGCCACACACCTTGCAAAGATTGATCAGTGCCTAGCTTGAGCACCCCACTTCTACACAAACCCAAAGGAGGTGAAATGATTGCTGAATATGTGTGACTAGTTGGGAAAAATGAAAGCAGGACTTTCCTGTGTTAAGAAAGCAAGATGAAAAGCTAAAAACCCATTTGTGGATTGTGGCAGTGTAGAAAAGGCTGTGTTTTCACTAATTCCCATGAACTCACATGCACTGAAATCCAACAGAAATCTCTTGATTTTATTTCATACAAGATCATATGTCTCATATTGACTGTCTGGGATGTCCACATACATCTTAAATGATTACCAGTGTGGTGCTGTACCTCAGTCAACAAAAGGTAAGACTCAGTCCTGAAACTCAGAGCAGGGCTGTAACCAGAGGAAGGTCCTCTCTCTTGGAATGAGTGCAGATAGGTTGTGGCTCTGGACCAGCATGCAGCTCATAAATAGCTGAGATGTCTTTTCATGAAGGGCTGTGATACTTGATGGAAGCAATTTGTAGTGGTATTTGAGCTGGTGAATAATCTGAGCCTTCAGTGGTGGAGGATGGAAGATGACAGGGGCTGCTGAGCCCAATGACCTTGGGCTACCACTGCAAACATCTGGAGATGTCTCATTTAAGACCTGAGTCATATGTCCATTTAGTCCTGATGAATTTCATTTGCTGAAATAATTCATGCTTTTTACTAGACATTTATACAGCACACTGTGGAAATACATAAAACTATGGAAAGTTGCTTGGGTCCTGGAAAGAGCATTTCTTTGGGAACATTGGACTCTTGACCTTATTGAGAAGGAAAACAAGTGCATGAAGTTCTACTCCTGCAGTGTTTAAACATACCTGATGCTTTAGTGAAAATCTTTTTGCATATGATAATCTGGAAGTACTAATCATGAGGACAACTTCCCTTTTCTCCATCTTCCTCTCAACCCTTGACAGCAAGTCAGATTTTGCCTTCTGAAAGGACCAGCTATTTTTGTTCACGTTGCAAAAGATTTTCCAAAATCCACACATATTGTTATGTCTCTCAAATGCATTACATCACACAACTCTCCTGAAAGGTGTCCAAATCCTGCATTAAAATACTTGTGGGAAAAGCTGAAAAAAATAAATGGTTTATGTTAAATGGTATCTGGAAAAGGGAATGAAATGCATTGCACTGATAAGGTGGAAAGGTAATGCACTAATGGATGCTTTGGTTTTGAATTAAGTGTTATGCTCTCCCTCATTAAACTCCATACTGAAGTTATGCAAAGTTACATAAACCTTCCTCCTCTTTCCCTTTTTTCCACTGGATAGAATTTAACAGAAGAGTGGTGAAGTATGAACTCTGAACATTATGCCATGAAAAATGTAACCAAACCAGGTGGGTTTACATTAAATAAGAAGGGAATATGATCTCCCTGTACTTAAAATACTGGCTTGGAGAATTCTGGAAAACAGCAGACTCAACCTGTGCCTCATGGCTTGATGGAATCCACAGAAAGCCATTGCTGCTTCACTTCAGCTTGAGAAGAAAAGCAGTGTTTAATGCTTCCCTCAGTTGACTCTGATGGACTTTGACCAGTGAAATTCGGTGAGTATTGATATTAAAGGACTTTAACAGAGATACCATTGTTCTAGAAGGGTTTCTCCACATTGTTCTTTCACTGTGTTCCCACAAATATTTTGACTGCTTGCATGGGTCTGGGCATGGGATACTCTGGGGATACAAAGGGACATCTTGCTTACACGTTGTGGAGGGAAACTTGGGGTCTCCAGGTCTTCATAACATTCTCCAGGATCTCTTTTCTGGAGAACTCCAAATCTGGAAAGCTACCTGCCTAGAGCATCCAGACTTTTTAAAGACATTTCCCAGAAAACTATATATAGGTCTCTCAGCACTCCTTAGTGACCAGCATTTCAGAATTGAAGAGAAACCTTACATATACCCAGCTGTTGCCCAGAATCAGTCAAGTTTAGAAGAGCACAGCGTGACAGCCTGACTGCATAGCCCTATCAAACATATGACAAAAAAATTTCTCTAATGGCCTTCCTTAGACCAGCTCTTAAAGCCAGAGTCCTAGAAGTGTCATTCTAAGAGTTTGAATAACACAAGTATTTCAGACACCTGCTGAGCAGCAGTGGTGGCTGAAGGCCTCAAGGATTTTGCTTCACTGTTTATAGCTTAGAGTTCTCTTTAAGGGATGGATTGTGCTTACTTAGAGAAAAAAAGCAACGTGACTGTTTTATGAGGGGTCATGTGCTGCTAGCACAATTCACACATCTAGTGGATCAGCATCTTTTGGGGATTTTCTTTGTCCAGGTTCAGGTTTTAGCCAGAAGGTGAGCATTCATTGCTCAGGCAGGGCAATTCTGAGAGAGCTGACTTGTTAAAAAAGTTAAGATGAGTTGTCCTCTGAAGGTACTCGTCTCCCTGGTGATGGCCAACACAGATGAGACGCATAATTCAGAGGAGTCTAGATAAATGACTTCCCATACTTGTCTACCCCACCCTTAGTTGTTTGGAAATTCAAAGTACACGTCCATTCAAGGTACCAGTCCAAGCTTGTGCTATTGCACATTCATAAAGATGTTTTATCATCTTCTTCCATTAATTCCTTAATTTATAAATATTAACATATTAAGCAAGCAGTCCAGTTCACATGCTTTCCATTAACTGTGCTGGGAAAAAAAAACTACAATAAGGTTTGATGGTTGGAACCTTATTTTGCTTATTATAAGCTAGTATCTAATCCATATCAACACATTCAATTGTAATTCATGCTTTGTAAATGATAAAAGGAAAAGTCTCAGATAATTTGCCTCATCAAGAAAAAAGCTTCATGGATCTGAAGTAAAGTTGCAGACCTGCTGAACATCATCCAGCTCCTAAGAGGAATTGGGACTTTTACTACACAGATATAGTTTAGCCAAAAAAATGCAGCTGGTAATAATAGTAAACTACCAATATGCTGAAAAAAACCTTAAAGGCATCCCTCATTTTCTCAGTTTAAGGTAGTTCTGAGGATTAATTAGGTATGGAATGAAAAGTCTACAGAATGAAAATGCAAAGATTCCCATGCTGAAATGTGAAAAAAACCAATAATAAAAGTTTGATTTGGTATTAATATTTAAGCAAGATTCAAAAAGGTTCTTCTTTATGACAATATTCCCCTGTATTGACATCACACAAGTTTTTATTGCTGTTACTGGAAACTTGAATTCCTTTTACATCTCGGTTATGCTGGGATGTACAACAAAGGAGCCTTCCCATTACATATCCCCAGAGTCAGACCATATAAAACTTAGAGAAGTAGTCCCACATGGGTGTGTACCTCAGTTGTCCCTAAGCTATTGTAACCACTGCTTGTTTAAAAGCACTCCCCAGTTTGACCTCTAGACAGTTATCCCATCTAGTTTCCATCACACCTTTGACTGCTTTCATTCTTACCAAAATGCTTTTTTATAAAAATCATCTTCACATGTTTCTTGGAACATCATCTTCACATGTTTCACTGCTGCAAGCCCTTCCTTGGCTCAGTCCCTCTTCTGTGGTAGTTCAAGTCCATCTGCACTGTTCAGGCTGTAGCTAATATTTTACATAATATATGTCCTATTTTTTTTTCCATGTTCTCTCCTGAAGATTTAGCTTGTTGCTGCATGGACACGATCCTCCTTTTCATACCATTGATACTGTTCACATTGAAATCAGAGGTTGAGGAGCAGGGCTCTCTGCACAAGCAGAACATGGATTTGTTGAAGAGAGTTCAGAGAAAGGACATGAAGGTGATTAGGTGACTGGAGCACCTCTGCTACGAAGACAGGCTGAAAGAGTTACGATTGTTCACCCTGGAGAAGGCTCCTGGGAGACAATAGCAGCCTCACAGTCGCTGATAACCTGAAGATGTGGAGGGATTCTTGATTAGTGCTAGGATTTGGGCATGTGTGTAATTGTCTTAAACTGGAAGATGTCACATTTCAGTTAGATGCTAGGAAGAAATTCTTTACTGTGAGGGTGGTGACTGTGAGACTGGCACAGGCTTCCCAGAGAAGCTGTGGGTGCCCCATCCCTGCAGGTGCTCAAGGCCAGGCTGAATGGGGCTTCAGTCTAGTGTGAGGCTCTGCCCAGGGCAGAGGGGTTGGAATAGATGATCTCTGAGGTTTACTCCAACCTGTATAATTTTATGATTCTATGAACAAATTTTGACACTATAGGGCTGGATCCCCCAGTAATGAGGGCCACTCTCTATGGGACACATCGAGAAGAACAGCAATTACATGAAGATATCAGCCATCCTACATGTTTACTTTGGCCATTGGGAGACAGTTATCCCAGTAGAAAGATGGTTGTTTTACAGAAGAATGAGTCCTATTTGCAGAAGCTGGAAGAATCCATTTGGATTTATTTCTGTTTTTAATTTTTCATTCCACAGCTATTACCCAGCACAGCAGTAACTGCTACTGAGAGCCCATGAGGCACCTGGGAAGGTAAAAAGATGGTCATTTTAAAGAAACCAGAAAAAGAGTTTCCTTTTATTTTATCTTGTAAACACATTTGCAGCCTAGTTAAAACAACAAAGCAAGACATTTCATACATTCAGATCCTTAATTGAATGATAGACCAGAGCCTCAGCTGGTGTGATTCTGTGTCCTTCCCCTGCAATCAATTTAGAGTCATGGGAAATTCACTTCCAAAACCCATTTTTCATGGTGAGCACAGAAACTTTTCATGTTGTTTCTATCAAGGCTTCCGTTGCTGCTTCTAACATCATCCCATCACTTGCAGAATCTCTGGCTGCTACAGATTCTTCTGCCATTGTGCCTTTGAGAGCCCTGCTAGTGATTTTGTGTTGACAGAGAACCACTAATGAAATCGACCACATATCATAGAATCATAGTCACAGCTTTGGTTGGAAGGGATGTTTGAGATTGGGTTCAACCGTCAACCCAATCCTGACAAGATCCATCCCTAAACCATATCTCTTAACTCTGTCTGTCCATCTCTTAAATACCTCCAGGGATATTGCCTCAACCACTTCCCTGGGCAGCCTGTTCCTATGCTTAATAACCTTTTCATTGTAAAATTTTTTTTCTACAATCCAGTCTAAACCTCCCCTGGCACAGCCTGAGGCAATTTCCTCTTGTCCTATCACCTGTTACTTGGGAGAAGAGACCAAGTAAAATTTAAAAACAAAAAAACTCCAACTTTCTGCCCAGTCTTAGGTACAGCAAGCCACTTGGCTGGCATGCAGATGATGCAATCACCTTTTTTGAATAAAAAAAGGTAATGGATAACATTTTTTAAAAACCTACTTCTAAAGGAAGTCATCTTGGTTATGCAGGACATCTTGCAAGTTTTTCAGTGACAGCCATCTTCATGAATGCACACATTTCCTTTACAAAGATAAATGCCTAAACCACAGAGTATGGACATGAGTCAATAAAGGAAGCAATTCTTGTAAGCTCATATGCATCTAAAGGGTTTCTTAAAAATAGGCTCTAGAAGCAAAATTACATGACAAGATGCCACCATCTGAAAAAATAAACTGCTATATAATACTGGTGTATTGGTGATATATTGGTGAGGATGGTGATAAACCATATCTAAATGGACTGTGTCAGAACATGAACTTGAGAATGACTTTGAAAACTTCACCAAGTTCAACTTTGAGTAAAAAAAACCCCAATGACATTGAATCTTTCTCCCTTGTTTTTATCACCTCACTGTCTCAAAATGAGGTCAAGGGTTTGTTTGGACCATTGCAATTTGAACACCTGGGCAACAAAGAAAGAGAGAGGGAGTGGCTGAGAAAAACCCCACTGCTGTTTTTCTTTTTTTTCACCCAGCTGTCTATATGTGCACACAAGTCTTCAGGCAGTTAAGAACATCTCAAGTACTTTTTTAGAGAGACCAGACTACATAGAGACTGGAGGGAAATGCACATTTTCCATAAAAATATTATACTAGGGTGACCTTAAAAGCTTCTCAGTAGCCAATTTCTGCCCTGGCTATATAAAAATGCAAGCAAAATTTTGAATGAGTGAAAAAAAAATAAAGAGGTAAAAAAAAATAAAAAAGGAAGCCTGAAATAACACCAAGAGCATGTGCAGATAAGTTAGAGAATCTTAGAATGGTTTGAGTTGAAAGGGACCTTAAAGATCTTCTAGTTCCAACCCCCCCTCCGTGGGCAGGGACACCTCCCACTACACCAGGTTGCTCAGTGCCTCATCCAGCCTGGCCTTAAACACCTCCAGGGAAGGGGCATCCACAACCTCTCTGGGAAACCTTTCCAGTACTTCCTTCTATTGCTTTTAAGCTGATATCCAAATGGATGGAGATGTCATAACCTGCATCACATGTCCTTTCATTCCCTCTTGAGCTTTTTGATGAATAATCACTCAATCAACAGCATCTTGAGCCAAAAAACAAAGCTAAAACACAAC
>VZTY01028267.1:1456-18399 GCA_013400935.1 Turnix velox
GAGCCTTCTCTTCTGTAGGCTGAATAACCCCAACTCCTTCTGCCTGTCCTCATAAGGGAGGTCCTCCAGCACTCTGATCATCTTCATGGCCCTCCTCTGGACTCGCTCCAACAGCTCAATATAAGTTGAGTACAGGTTTAATCTTCATCAGCCTTGCTGTTGTGGTTTAAACCCGAGTAGGTATCCAAACCACACACAGCCACCAACCCATTTCCCCACCTCAGGGGGATGGGGAAGGGAATCGGAAGGGTGAAAGTGTGAAAACTCATTAGTTGAGATGAAGACAGTTCAGTGGGTTAAGTAGAAGCTATGTGCACAATCAGAGTGAAGTAAGAATTCCTACACCACTTCCACTTGGCAGGCAGCTGCTCTGTCAGCAAAGCAGATTCATTACATGTAATGGTTACTTGGGAAAGACAAATGCTCTAGCTCTGGAAGTGCCCCCCTTTCTCCTACTCCTCCCCACAGCTTTTACTGCTGAGCATGATGTCATATGATGTGGACAATCCCTTTGGTTAGTTGAGATCAGCTGTCTCAACTGTGTTCCTTCCCAAGCTATTGTGCTCTCCCTCCAGTCCATTCACTGGGGCAGCAGAGTGAGAGACAGGGAAGACCTTGACTCTGTGTAAATGCTGTTCAGCAGCAGTGGAAACAGCCCTGAGTTGACAATGCTGTTTTCATCATGAAATTAAAACATGTCACTACAGAACTGACTGAAAAAAAATTATCTCTGTCCCCGCCAAAAGCAGTGTAGCCACTTTTTCAAGTGGAAAATTAAACGTTCTGTGTCCAGTTCTGGAGCCCCCAACATAAGAAGGACATTAAACTGTTGGAGCAGGTCCAGAGGAGGTCCACGAAGATAATGAGAGGGCTGGAGCACCTTCCTTATGAGGACAGGCTGAAGGAGTCAGGGTTGTTCAGCCTGGAGAGAAGGACCTCATAGTGGAGGGGGGCGGGCTGCAAAAAGGCTGGGTACAAGATGGCAGGACTAGGGCTAATGGGTGCAAATTGGAAGAGGGGAGATTGAGGCTGGATAGAAGAAAGAAGTTATTTCCTGTGAGGGTGGTGAGACGCTGAAACAGGTTGCCCAGAGAGGTTGTGGATGCCCCCTCTCAGGAGGTGTTTCAGGCCAGGCTGGACAAGGTACTGAGCAACCCGGTGTAGTGGGAGGTGTCCCTGCCTATGGCAGAGCGATTGGAACTGGATGATCTTTAAGGTTCTTCCAACTGAAACCATTCTAGGTCTATGACTTGCTGATGGGTCTGTGAGAGGTGTGAGTCAGCTGATACACCATGCTTCTCAGTTGTCTGTGTAATGGATTTAGTGCTTGTTACAGAAGAGCCATGACATCTTAACTGAGAAGCTGAATGCTTCCTTTAAACAGGAAAATTATCTGATTTTCCTGATTGGTGTTTTGTATTGCAGTATTTTAGTGTTTCTAGTTTGTTTGCTCTTTCTAGACCCCCCACACTGATTTTATAATTACAAGATATAGTTCTATATGAAATGCCACTATGTTTGCAAGTATAATATGATTCTTCTTTTTCACAGAACAGCATGTTGTTAGCAGGCTGTGGGTGTTCATTTCTGCCTTTCAGCACAAAGGGCTTTTCCCAGACACGGAGGATGAGTTCTCATTCTAGATCAAATTCAGAAGTGCAACCAAAGAGTTCAGTTATGCCCAAACTTTTTTCTAAACTGTCATAAATCTTAGGTTAATTTTGAGTAGAAGAATAGCATCTTGCCATTATACCTGTTATTTTTATAAGTGGCAAATGAGTTATTATCGCAATTTCCCACTATTTTGGTGGGCTAACCTGTATATCAAAATAGATCTCTGTAGAGTGACGCAATGTTAAGCAATGTCTAAAATACTATTTTTATGTTGTGTGAAAAGCTTTTAGAATACACAACCAAAGTGGAAGATAAGGATTTGTAGTAGCATCCAAAACCATTGTGTTCTATGTTACATTGTCCAGTCTTAAAATATTTTGCTTACGTGGATGCCCCCTCCCTGGAAATGTTTAAGGCCAGGCTGGATGACACATTGAACAACTTGGTCTAGTGGGAGGTGTCCCTGCCCATGGCAGGGGAGTTGGAACTAGATGATCTTTAAGGTCCCTTCCAACCCAAACATTTCTATGATTATATATGATTCTATGTTCAATGAAATTTTGTTCAGATTGGTAGTGCAAATGGCTCTTCCTGTTTATGTTCCAATATTTTAAAAGTGGAGATTGAGGAAAGCTGCATAATTCATGTTCCAAAGCCCTTTGAAGGGAAGCGCATAACACTGTGGAAGATAGTTTTGTGAAGGAATCTAAAGAAACCGAGAAACTGTGGTTTCGAACTTGAATTCTCCACTGGGGAAATACAAATTGTATTATTTAAACCTGGGAACTTCACAATGATGTTGTTTTTACATACGTCTTCTTAATAAAAATTTGAAGTTACTTTTCTTTTTGTGACAGGTGGTGAAATTTACAAAATCCTTTGAGTTGTTGTCTCCAAAATGCAGTGCTGATACTGAAAACAGGTTAGTTCCCATGTCTTCTACAATAATGGATTACTTTATTTTTCACATAGTTTTAAATTCACTTGATTGTACTTTTATTTTCTCTGAGAACTTTGATTGAAGAATGTGAGCCTGTAGTTTTTACTCAGACAAGACTCCTTCTTGCTTCAAAAGTAGACTTGGAAAAGTATATATGCCTATATTTTTAAATACATCTGTGTATATAGAATCATAGAATGGTTTGGGCTGGAAGGGACCTTAAAGATCATCATATCAGTGTCTCAGAGAAGAGACCAGGAAATAACCGATGGCTTTTTTATTGGTGAATTTTTGCAGAACATTGTGTAGTTAATACTGAAGTAAAAAAACAAAATTAAGTTAGATTATTTGTTAATCACTTCCAAAATGCCTCCTTCCAGTTGCGCTGAATGGTTTCCAGCAAAGTTTTATTGTTGTGAAGCTGGAAAGCCTAAAACCTCAGAGAACATGCATTTCCTAGAAATTGTGTTCCTGTGACTAAATCTAGGTTGGGAACCCAGTCAAAATGAAAGTCTGTTTCATTTAATAGAATCTGTATTTAAACATTGATAAAGGGCTAATTGTAAGGATTAACAGAAAGAGCTTTGTGTCCATGTGGGGCTAATCCCTGAAAGCCAATACAACTTAGCAAACCAGTGGTTGAAGAGTCCAGGCTGTTGTGAAAGGGTTTCTCCCATTTTTCAGGGAGATAGAAGAAATTCCTTACTGTGAGGGTGGTGAAGACACTGGTTGCCCAGAGAGGCTGTGCACGCCCCCACCCTGGAGGTGTTTAAAGTGTGGCTGGATGAGGTATCGAGCAACCTGGTCTAGTGGGAGGTGTCCCTGCCCATGGGTTGGAGCTAGGTGATCTGTTAAGTCCCTTCCAATGCAAACCAATCTATGATCATATGATTCTGTGATTCTGAACTAGAATTTTCCATATCAAATTGCTGCCTTTATTTAGTATCTACCCAACATTTAAGCCCCTTAAATGGCCTTTTAAAGTAATTTGGGGTAATTTGCCTTTCTCCTTGCTGTATTTCTTCATTTCCTGTGTGGAAAGAAGCTACCACTTCATTAAGGTGAGTGTGCACATTGTTAGTCCAATATAGAACAGGTCATAATTCTTAATGCTTTTCATGGATTGATTTCACAACATTACAAAAATGGGTTTTGCTATTTTTAAGATGTGCAAGGTGGACAGCAAAGTCCTTGTCCATGCAGAAAGATAAGTAAAAGCTAAACCTTTCCTTTGCCCTACCCACCAGTAGAGATGTGGAAATGGTGAGAAAAATGGAACAGGAGAACAGGTGATAAAAATAGAACATTTCAACTATGACTAAAAAACCTGCTGATTTAGTTACAAACTAGTACTTCTGACCAAGAGCTTCAACATAGCAGCTTGTCTTTCCTGGATCTATGAAATGGGTGAGAATACATTCCTTTTGTTCATGGACAGGAGTGTGAATCAAGGGATATGGCTGTTATTCCTGTTTTTCTCAAACTTGATCTGCTGCCAGATTAGTCAAAACAATGTAGAGTAGTGTCAAGATAACCAAGCTGGCTCCCTTCTTGTTACCATAGTTATGTTAGCACATTACCAAAAAGTAATTAGTAGTAGCCATCTCTGCATGTAGTTGAGTCAAGATTATTTTAACTTTAGTCTGAGCCATGAATAAACACGTGCAGCCTGGTAGCTTGTCTTTGCAAGATTCATAAAGGTGTATTTCTGTGCATCTAAATGTAAAGGTCTGTTGCTTTTCCTTTAATTTTTCATCTGATGGAGAATGAAGTTGGTTTTAGAAAGACAAGGGTTAGACTGGCACATATGATGTCACTTTTGGATCCAGCACAGGCACAGCTTGAGTTCTTGGCACTACTGTGGGAAAATAAAGGTTATTTACAAGAAGAAACAATGCCATGAGCCTTTGACATTTGAACATTTTTCTGCTGAGTTTTGACTTTCCATTCCACATCTGCAGCTGTAACTGGTGTGAAATCATAATTCATATGGGGGAAAAAAAAGGCAAGATAAGTTCCTTTGTCATTACACCAGTGAAGGTAAATATGTTTTCTTTGAAATTTTAATGAAAATCCCAAGAGATTATAAGCTGAGAACAATTCTAGTAAAAGTTCTAGCTGGAAGAGAGAGAAGGTCCGAGGACAATATATGTGGTCATGTCCTAACCTAGTTTCTCTCACAGTTTTAGAAGAAACTGGCTTTTCTTTTGATCTTCTTACATCCTGCTAATAGCAGTTCACCTCTTTAGTGCCAAAATGCTATAATCATAGAATGGTTTGAGTTGGGACTTTAAAGATCATATAGTTCCACCCCCCTGCCATAGGCAGGGGCACCTCCCACTAGAGCAGGTTGCTCAGTGCCTCATCCAGCCTGGCCTCCAAAGAGGGGGAATCCACAACCTCTCTGGGTAACCTGTTCCAGTGTCTCACCACCCTCACCCTTTCTTATATCTGGCTTGAATCTTCCCTCTTCCAATTTACATCTGTTATTCCTAGTCCTGCCATCACATACCCTATTAAAAAGTCCTACCCCTGCCTTTCTGTAGGCCCTTTCTTACCTTGCAAGACCACACTTGAGTTTGCAGTCATCCACCACGCACCATGATCAATACTGTTTGCTCTCTATAATGGCACACTGATGCTCTCTTTTTTTGCCAGTTATTTTATTCTTCAAGTATGAGTTTACCAATTCACCATAATTTTCCTTCTCTTCAAAAATATATAAATCCTGGAAGCCTTGAGGGTTTGGTTCTGATGCAATATTCTGGATGAAGATGAGCCTGAGGGAAGGTGCTGTGAGCTACATCTTTCCAGCAGAGAAGATTGACCCTGACAGATGATATCTCTGAGATTACAGCTGTCTAATCTGAGTAGCACTGGCAGTGGAAAGCTCAACTGCTTGAGACAGAGTGTGGATTGTGTAGGGCAGAAAGGGTTCATGTCTATTTAAAGAGAACTGAAGGTATCTGTGATTCTAGCTCCACCAATTCCCTACTGTAATTCCTGCTGTCCCTGTCAGGAAGAACGAATACAAGCAGCTGCCTAAGATGATCCTCCAGCACTGCTTGATGCTCTTGATATGTGTTTACTCTCCATGGCCTGTGGTGCTCCTGCCAGTGTGTGGGCAAGATAGGGAGATGGGAGCTTGCATCTGCTTGCATCAGTCTGGCAGGACTCACTCACAGCTTACCAGAATCTGGAGAAAAATGTGATTTTAGAGTGTTCTGAGCTGATGAGGATATAGACAGAGCCAGCTGGCTGCAATTTGCATAAGAATTAATCACTGATATTTCCTCCTAGTGAAAGTTGAGTGCCTGTCTTCCAGCATGTAGTTGTAAAGCACTAGCTAGTAATGGAGACAACATAGTAGAACATTAAAAACTTCTTCCTGATTCTTGTTTCTTTTAGTTTAATTCATTTGCTGCTTAAAATGCTTGGCATCCATGATCCAGCACTGATATAAAGTGTCTTTGATTATAATGATAATATCATCCAGATTTTTAAGGTAGGAACTGGGAGCTATGCATTTGAAATTAGATTCTTTTCCTTTAAGGGTTTTTTTTTTTTAATGACTCTCAAGTATTGGTGTAATGAAAGAAACCTTAAATTATGAACATGAATTTTTTTACTTAGCTCAAGGAACATCTTATTTCTGTAAAGGTTCCTGTCAAAGCATACACATAACATTTTATAGCCACCAAAATTCTTAACCAAATTGAAGTTGATGCACTTGGATTTACCTGTGCAAATCATTATTATTATCTTTATTTATAGTCTTTTAATAATATTGAGTTTCTTTCTAACAAGTGTCTTATTTGACTTAGTCTTCAGAAAATCAATGAAGCCAAGAAAAAACAATCCTTTCACTTTGATTAGGTCTTCTGAGTGTTTTACTGTGCATCCTTCTTTCATTCATGCACATTACTTTGAAGCTGCAAGCTTTTGTCATCTTTTCCATGGCTGCTGAGTCACTTTAGCCCAAGTAATGTTTCTCAGGTGTTGCAAAATGATTACTTTTCTTATCAAAGCTATGAAAAAAGTGAAATGTTTACACCTTGCCAATGCTAAAAACCTGTCAGCAATAAGTTAATGAGAACTTTTGGGCTCATTAGATGAGGTACAAGGTGAGGACTTTATAGTTTGTGAAGATGTTTAGTTTTCTGGAGAAGTAGTGGATGCATTGAGCCCATAATTCTAGTGTCCTGTGTTCATTTACTGACAGCTCTCTAAACCCTCAGTGGTTGTGGCGGAAGGTTAGCTGGGAAAAAAAGAAATTAATTCATAAATTTTATGTCCACTTGGATCCACCTGCTGCAGCCCACTTATATAATTGGTTTTAAGACTTAATGTTTTCTTCTTTAGCTGCTCAGGTCTGGCATTTCTGACCGATTTTTTTTTAAAGTGGCATTTCCCTTGACAAGAAAATTATTGGAAGTGTGAATTAAAATACCACAAATTATTTTATGAATTTGACAGAGTTAGATCTTAAAATTATACCATTTTAGGTAGCTTTACAGAAAAGAACAGTTGCTTTTGAACAGGACTGTATCCCACAGAAACTTGGAGCAGAATCTCCTCTTGATTTATATGCAAATGCATTTAATTATTAAATGCTGCATTTACTTCACTTGGGGGAGTAATGGTGTTTTCAATTGGAAAAAAATGTGTTAAATAGGTTTTATTATATAACTTTTTAATAAATACCAAATTATTCTGCTATAGGTAAATCTTAGTAACCATTAATCACTGTGAATGTTTCTGCTGTTCCTATGAATGTGCCTGCAAGACATGCTGGACTTCCAAGAAAAATTGACTGTATTCTTTTCTTCCTTTTTTATGCCTTTTGATAGTTTCAAGGATGGCATGGAGAAGTCATCTTATTCTGACTGGTTAATAAATAATAGCATTGCTGAACTTGTAGCTTCCACGGGTCTCCCAGTGAACATCAGTGATGCCTATCAGGATCCTCGCTTTGATGCTGAAGTAAGAGATCTTTAGAAAATCTATACATTCTACTCATTTTTGGCATTGTGACTCATGTAACACAATTTTATCATTATATCTAAGTGGGTGTAAAATGTAAACATATATTTTTAGTTCTTTTTTCTATCCTTCTCCTGATCTGCTGGTGTTGACATCTAGTTCAATCCCCCTGCTAGATCAGGAACAGCCAGATCAGGTGACACAGGAAGGCATCCTTCTCCAGAGAAGGAGACTCCACACCCTCTTTGGGTAGTCTGTGCCAGTGTTCTGTCACCCTCACCGTGAAAATGTATTTTTCTTATTTCTGTAGAACCTCCTGCGTTCCAGCTTGCACTCATTGCCCTGTGTGCTATTACTGGATGTCGCTGAAAAGAGCCTGGCTCCATCCTCCTGACACTCACCCTTTCCGTATTTATAGACATTTATAAGGTCACCCCTCAGTCACCTCCAAGCTACTGATTTCACCTTTACTTAAATCTATCCATGTTTCTTTTTTTCTTTTTCTATTTATAAGCAATTCCTTCCTCTATTGCGTGTTTTGATATTTATGGAAACTGATTTTTATTCCTGAAAATTTCCCTTCTGCTGTTCTGTGTTATCATCACCCTTGTTGTTAGCTGGTCGGGTAACTGGAACTTTACACACACAGAGCTTAAACAGAATCATTATCTAGAGAGGCAAATGTTGTTTATGATCTAACTTAGCCAATTAACCTTTTAATTTACACAAATAAAATGTACACACCGAATTAGTTTTTTTTCTCCAAGATGTTTATCACTCCTAATAAAAGCTTGTATATACAAGGTGTAGATTAAAAATTATGTACATATACTTAGAGCCTGAATAAATGTTAGAGGCACATGGATGGACAAAATCTTCACTAAATTCTACCCAGTAAAACAATATTCCTACAGGAAATTTGGCCAGCAGTTGGGCAGCCCGTTAATCAGTGGGCAGCCTGGGTCAGCAAGATTGCCAAACTATGTTACTACAATAAGAGTGCTTGGAAGTGTTTCATGTGGAGTTTGCTTGGTTCCAGTTTTATTCCGTGTGTCATTAAAGGAATTATCTCTCAGATCAGAAGTATTTGTCAAAGGAAGCAAAATAGAAGGTTTCTGCTGGAAAAGTGCACAAGAAAACTGTGTTGGTGCTTATTTGTTCAGTATTTCAAGAAGTGCAATTAATGCCTGAGGTCTATTTCTTGCCAAAGAGATATGCTGGAATAAAACATGCCAATCCCAGATGTTTGCTGTTTTACTCTTATATATATCATGTGCTAAATAATTCATATATCTCTCATTTGTTTCACTGTTAGTCCTTTGCAAGTCAGAGGCACTGGCCAATTTCTAAAAGAATAAAGAAAACAGTTAATATAAAGGGCAATGATGATGTTCTGTTGGTGGGTTCTTATGAAAATTTAATTCTAAATTCAGTTATGACAATCAATTCTTTCTATGGACAGTCAATTATATAAAAAAGAACATATTACCCCTTATGACTTGGATAGAATCAAACATACATTTGTAGTCATGAACAGTTATTCTCTTCTCTGCTTCTATTAAAAACACTCCTTTTCTCCCAGAACACTAGTTGTCATTTTCAAAAGTTGATGCTCGTTTTTATGCCCATTCATTGAGAATTTAAACCCAAAATGTTTTCACTGAGTTCAAGATGGACATCTGAGGCAGTTGTTCTCCCACTCCTGTGGATTTTGGGTGGCTCCATGCTGATTTCAGTGGGGAATTCTGAGTACAAAGAAATAAGCAATCCTTTGGTAGAACCTCAGTTATTTCTTTTGACAACTAAGAGATCACAGTGACCCCATCCCGCCTCCAATATATGAATTATTTCTGATCTTTTACTTCTTTTGCAGATTGCCTGTAGCACTGGCAGGTTTAGTAAGAGAACATCTCTTGATCTTCTGTGTGTGGGCTCATCGCACTCTCTGATCTTTCTGGGAGAAATATTTTATTTTCTTTAGATTTCCCAGAAATGTCTCTAAAGAATAAAGCTTATGAAAAGAGAGCTTAGAAAAGAGAGAATCAGTGACACATAACAAATTGCAAGATTCTATACTATATAAGATAGAAAACAATGAAGCAGAAAATTATCTTCAGAACCACGGGACCAATTAAACCCACAAAGAAAATCTTAAATCTTGGGTTTGGACTCATTATTTCTCCCCAGCTTGTTCTTCTGCAGAATTCCCTACTTACTCTTGCCTTTCTTTTGAAAGATGTGTTTCCTGCAAGCCTCCCTTTCTGCTTTGCTAACTCCATTTTCAGTCTAATAATTGGGAAGACAATTTCTAAGGCAGACTTACTCATTGAAGGTTGTTGCTACCAATCCCACAATTTCAGCAGTCCAGAAATTGTCTGGATGTTGCCTCAATTGCAATTTGACTTCAGTTCCAAATCAAAGCTGAATAGTGGAAGTTTTCTCTGACAAAGCTAGCAATATTTGTATTTTCTTTGGCAACTTTTAGAATAATCCATATTACTTTTGATTAGTCTTCTGCAAATCAACTTTCAGCAGAAGTATTCTCTTCTGCTGATCCATATGGAATGAAATTTGTAATATAAACTTACTCCTTGGTGTTTCTATTGCTACAATGTGTAAAAGGCTGCAAGTGGTTCCTATTGCTAATGGAAGCTCTCGTTTCTATGTTTCAGGCTGACCAGATTTCTGGCTTTCACATAAGGTCTGTTCTCTGTGTCCCTATATGGAATAGCAACCACCAAATAATTGGTAAGACCCTCATGCTTGTGCTAATGTAAATGTAATTCTGTCTTTTTAATTCTGTCCCTTTTTCTTCTTTTTTTTCCCAGCTGACTATTTATAAGAAGTGACAGTACCTAGGACGCATGCTGAGTATCCAAGAAAGGGATGTTTTGACTTGGATACTGTATGGATTTTTTCTGCTTTCCCATTCAGTCATTGTTAAATTACATGTCATGGTGAACCTTGAAGAGTAAAAAGATGACAGAAAATTAGCAAAAATTCTTGCAATATCAAATTAGCAGAAATCATCAATGAAAAGTGTTTGATATGCTTTGATTCTTTTCTTGGGTCCTTCTTTTGTGTAGGCAACTCAAGCAAGTGTTCCTGCAGTCCAGAAAAGTGGTTGTTTTCTTCTTAAATAAGAAACTACACCATTAGGGAAGACCTAGCAGTGAGGCTGTGACAGCTGTTAGAGTTGCCTGTGGCACTGATGTGTGCTGGATCAGGATGTGACAGGGTTTTATTGCCTGTTTGGTAGGATGCTTCTCAGCTACGATACACCTGCAGTTGGCCCTGTGTTATTTTGGCACAAAAAGAGGTGCTATTTGTAACTAATAGTGCTAAATGGCTCTACAACTTCCCACAGGACAGTTCAAGGCAAAGGAAGGCAATTTAAACTGCAGAGCAAGACTTACATCTCCGTATGTTGTGGCTGTCAGTGAGAGCTGAGATCAGCACCACGTTGCCAAAGGCAGTTGGTGCCACAAAACATTGGAATCTTTGAGCTTATTCAGCAGAGATGATGTGGGAAATGAGTCTTTTAAAAATATAGCTCATAATTTGTTATGAAGTACCTTAAAGAAGTAGAAAGAAACTGAACTGCTAATAGCTCTGACAGTGTTTTTCTAAAACTGTAGCTAAATGAAGTAACAATGTTTTGTTGCAGTTGAACTCAGTTTGGCTACAAGAGCCTTGAACACTTTTCCAAGTGGTTTTAAGGAAATTACATTGGTTTCACAGGTTCAATGAATTTATGGACCAATCATGAGAAAAAAAAAGACATATATGCAGGAGGTGCTAACCCAACTAAGATTTTAAGAAAGAAGTTACTGGTTGAGCAAATCATTTTAGGAACTCCAAATTGCTGGGACAACTTACATGATTTTTTTTTTTTTAGCTAAGTCATCAAGTTACGGAATCACAGAATATCAGGGATTGGAGGGGATCTCAAGAGATCATCTAGTCCAATCCCCCTGCAGGAGCAGGAACACCTAGACCAGGTCACACAGGAAGGTATCTATGTGGGGTTTGAATGTCTCCAGAGCAGGAGACCCCACACCCTCTCTGGGCAGCTGGTTCCAGTGTTCTGTCACCCTCACTGTGAAAAAGTTTTTTCTTATATTTCTCTGGAACCTCCTTTGTTCCAAGTTCTTTCCCAAAGAGATCTTTAACCTTTCATGAAAAGCAAGTTACTTTTTAATTTTTAATATTATATTTTAGGAGTAAAGATAAACAGTTAAAAGTAATAAACTGAATTCTGGTATCAAACTTTCACAGGTTTAGGTCTGTTTAATGGTTTTCTCAGAATAAATATTGGCAGGTTTGCTTTTCAGTTTGAAAAGTGTATTTTAAATGTTATCAAATAATAAAATATTCTGCATTGTGAATTAATTAATAAAGATTATAATTCATCTCCTCTCTTTCTAAAGGGGTAGCTCAAGTGTTGAACAGGCTTGATGGGAAACCCTTTGACGATGCTGATCAGCGACTGTTTGAAGTAAGAAGCAACAATACACTTTGTCAGCAGTGTTTGGTATTTCTGGATAATGCTGCTTCAGCTCACTCTAGGGAGGGGGCAAGAATGTGTTTTTTGTATTTGTGATTTGACATTAATTCTCAGAACTCCTCACTTAATAAGGTTGCATCCTAATTAAAGCATATTTCTTCTTACATCTGATCTTTCATCTTGTAGAGGCCAGTGACTTTCCTGCCTTCTCAAGATAACGTGTCTAAGCAATTATTCCTAATGTTTCCATGTAGCTCTTTTTCATTATTAAGCCAGCAAGGATCTGTGTGTGTTTATTGTAATTGAATTATAATTTACTTCTTTTTTCTCTTTTTAATTTCAGGCTTTTGTCATTTTTTGTGGCCTGGGCATTAACAACACAATTATGTACGACCAAGTGAAGAAATCTTGGGCAAAACAGTCTGTGGCTCTTGATGTATGTATACACCTTAATGAAACCTTCTCTTGCTCACAAGTGTCACATGTGAAGGAAGCAGCTGCTTCCAAATTAATTGTAGTTAGCATCATTTTCTGTATCTATCTCTCTGCAACTTAGCATGTTGTCTTAAGATAATGATGAAGGAAAACCTTCTCAGGTTGCACTTAGCTGTTTATCTCATGCACAGCTTAAGCAATTTTGAACCTGGATGTCTCATATAATGCCTGTGTTTTTTACATTAAAAGGGAGGACAGTAACAATGGATAATCCATTTTCTAACAGGTGTAATAGTAGGAATTAATGAAGGTGCTTTGCATTTTGTTGTCCATTGGCAACAGAAAATTCCTTATAATTAGATATTTTAGATGGCTTGTGTTGTTTTCCTAGTCTTTTAAAATGTAAGCAAAACATACTCTGAATAGGAAAAAAATTGATAAAACTGATCGTCACCATCGCAACTTTTTTATTATGAAAAGAAACATCTACTGAACCCTTATCAGATATGTGTCTTGCTAGAATAAAGACAAAGCAACTCTCTAAGAGCTCTGCTGTACACAAAACGCAATACATAGTGCATGGTCCTGGCATTCCAACACATCACACATCTCTTAAAATACATACAGAGTGGCTGACTGGATGAAAAGATTATGGGGGTTTTGCCCGGTGCCTTTGTAGAAATATCTCTTCCTGCCTGCTGCTCTCCTGTCTTCCATTCATGAAGAATGAAATCTACCAGTACCTATAAAACAAATTCTAAAATTTATAACTCATTAAAAGGCAATAATTTAGAATTCTATAATCTAATTCAACAACAAAGCACTGCTGTTTTCTATTATATTGCTGGAGATTTAAAATAAACTATTGTATTTGAAACTTGGAGTTTTGAGAATAGCTTTACAAATTTAGGTTATTCCTACTAAAATAATAATTAGCAATTATTTGAATGAAATTTAAGATCTTTTAAAAAGCTTATGAAATTTGGTTAATCTTAAAATCTTAATCTTTCTCTGATAAAAAGCATAATAACACTAAGGCTTTGGTGTTGTTTTAAATTTCCAGTAATAAGAGAATGAGCTAACTATCTCTGATGTGTGCATCCTTTGACTGTGTAACTTCTTTGAGTTTTGGAGCCCTCAACATAAAGAAGGACATTGAGCTGTTGGAGCGGGTCCAGAGGAGGGCCATGAAGATGATCAGAAGACTGGGGCACCTCCCTTAGGAGGACTGAAGGAGTTGGGGCTGTTCAGCCTGGAGAAGAGAAGGCTCAGGGGGGACATCAGAGTAGCTTATCAATAACTGAAGGGTGCCTACAGAAAGGCTGGGAGAGGACTTTTTAATAGCATATGTGATGTAAGGACTAGGAATAATGGGTGCAAATTGGAAGAGGGGAGATGTAGGCTGGATAGGAGAAAGAAGTTCTTTCCTGTGAGGGTGGTGAAACAGTGGGACATGTTGCCCAGAGAGGTTGTGGATGCCCCCTCCCTGGAGGTGTTTAAGGCCAGGCTGGATGAGGCATTGAGTGACCTCCCACTGGTCTATTGGGAGGTGTCCCTGCCTATGGGAGGGGGGTTTGAAGTAGATGGTCATCCAACCCAAACCATTCTATGATTCTATAGAGTACCCACCATTACAAGAAGAATCACAAAAATAGCATTGACTTGATCCAGGTAAGAATTTCTGTTAAAAATCAAACCCAACTGGATTGCCAAGACTTGATAACCTTAGGGGTCTTTTCCAATCCAAATTATATTCTGGCATAATTCTTATCTTATTTTACTTCAAGGTTGGATATACTTATCTCTGTATTGGGGATCTGTCTTGTAAAGTACATATGCTTATTAAGGCTTTTTGAAGTCAAGTTGCTGTTAGAAAACATTCAAATCATTAGTGGGGGTTTTATTATTCCTGTATATGTATTCTCTTGGGAGGAAAAGTTAAATATTTTCATTTTTCCTCCAAGATTCCTTATTCTTTACTTATCCTAGTTGTAAATTACTGTAAGCCCTCACATGCCATAGATATTTGTGCATTATTTCACCTTAGAATTAATCCTCCTTCTGACAAGAAAATTGAGCAGTGCCAGATATCATGCTCAGATACATAGAGATGAAAGTTAACATAAAAGTATATTATTTATTGCTGAAATCAAGGAGATTTAAATTTCTTGCTTTAAAATAACAGCTTCTTTCTTTAATCTAAAAAAGACTAATAGCCATGTGGCTTGAATGTAGATTGTGGATTTGATAAATGACCCCCATGCTTCAGTGAAGTGTAATTCTTTCCATAAATGAGCTACAACTTGTGATAATATTTGTGTAAAGTGATTGAAGATACAACAGAAAAGTACTGAACAAAGGAACTATGTGTGCTGAAGAACTATGAATCCATTTTTTTCAGTAATATAACACTTTATTAGTACCTATGCACTTAGCTAGGATGGTAGTGAGTGGCATTTGAAAATTCCATTGCTATCAGCTGTAAAATAAATCAGATTGATATATACTGTAATAAGATTGCTATCCCGTCTTACAGATACTGTTTTTTATATAAAACTCTCAGAAGACTGACTAATAAACAAAAGACCAAAATCTAGATAAACTATGGGGAAACTTTGAGGGTAGGATGCAGTGTGGTTCAAAACCGGGCTAAATGCTATTTTGTATTTTAAGAATATAAAAATTTCAAATTATGAAAAAATTAGAATAATCAGTATTAAGGAGGATTGTAATGAATGTGGATAAAGGAGAAGCTTGATGAGAATTTTGGAATTAAATGTAATTTGTCATAGTAGAAGATGTTATTTTGCTGAACTTCCAGATTCCTGAGAGAAGGTACAATATGGTTGGACAGAAAAATAGATACTGTTTGTGAAAGGACATGATGTATAGTTATAGAAAATAAAACATGGGACAGAACAAGTAAACGGATCTGTTATTTATTCTTTTACAGTGCAGGAATCATTTCCTGTTACTGTAAAAGATGCCACCTCTAAAATTGAAATACACTTGGGGACCTCTTGCCACAACATATTGCAAGCTAAAGGCATTTAAGATAGATTTTAGGTGTTTGTATGGGTATCAGTTATTCAGAGGTGAAAACAATTGCAAAAAGAGAAATACCTATGAAAGCTTTAGTACACAAGCAGATGGGGTGTCACTAGGTGGAGAGATGAACCTGGCTCTGGAAGCTCCCTTATGGACTAGCACCTTGTCCCATGTACAGCCAGATCTTGGAGGATCTAGTATACAGGATGGCCCCAGAACCTTCTTCAGTGTTTGCTCAATGTCCGTATGGTCATATAAAGATATAAAGTCTTCCATGTCATACAAAGATATAAAGTCTTCCATGTCAATGTATGCATACTTAGAGGTAATAAGAGGAGACAGACAGAGCTTTGTGTGTTATGTTTGATGCTTTCACCTCCAGAATTGTGTTGAAGAGTATGTCAGGTGTAGAATGCAGGTGCCAATTTGCATGCAGTGATGTGCCACTGGCAAAGGCATTAAAGCTTTACAGTATAGCAAAAGGTATTATTTAAACTCTTCAAATCTAATCTTAGTTTTATATTAAATTCTTTCTCTTTTAGTTGTAGAACTCTGGGAGAACACAACAGGAATGCTTATAATATTAAGTTACTTACTATCCACAATTCTCCATAAAATTCCCTGCAGCATAAATGCCAAATATATACCTGATAGCCTGCAATTAGTTATTATATGCTGACTTTCAGAACTGAATTACCATGCATATATATTAATTAAATTTGTTTTAAACATTGTTGGTTACACTGCAGTACAGAGCCCTATTACTCCTGCTTGCCAAGTCTTAAAAAATGTTTTTTTTATCTTCTATTCTGGAACAGGTGTTATCTTATCATGCAACATGTTCAAAGGCTGAAGTTGATAAATTTAAGGTAAGGATTTAAGTTTTTTTGTTGTTTCTGAAAATAGTTATTGGTGCAGTCAGCCACTTTTTTGTAAGCTGTAGGATACGTTATTCAATTATTGCTGGAATGAGGCGTTCTTGAAGAACATTCCAACACTGCAACCAGCAGAAATTACTTCTATGTCCATAAGATGCATCTTATTTTTGGCAAAAAGAACACAGAGAGAACACTGTGCGAGAGAGAAGGGATGGAAAGGAATAAAGGACCATAAATATTTCTTTTTCTGTGTACAATAGTTTACTTTAGAATAAACACCTGTGACTGTCAGGATTTAACCAAAATCTGTGTATGTATCAGAGGGCCATACTTCTTGGTTTCTCTCAGCCATTGAAAGACAATTCTCTGCCATGATCTGTGTAGTTGAAATAAAAGCCTGCTGGTTTACTTTTTGGACTTAGGTAGTGCTCTGATGAGGAGCTATTCTACTTGTTTTCCCAGGTATCTTCATTAATAGATTTACCAGTCTCCAAGTGAGGAATGTGTTGTCATTTTCCAGACAATCACTTCTCTTCCC
>VZTY01028268.1:6393-34171 GCA_013400935.1 Turnix velox
ATCGAAGAAGGATGAAGGGAAGGGCCAGAGGCCAAGAGGCCACGGGCCTGAGAAGGGCAAAGAGAGAGCCTGACCCTTGGGCCAAAGAGAGCAGGCCGAGGAGCGAAGGGTGAGGAGAGCTGACCCCTCGATCCCTCAGCTTTTATACTGAGCATGGCGCAGATGGGATGGAATACTCCTTTTGGTCAATTTTGGGTCACCTGCCCTGTTCGCTCCTCCTTACTGGTGGGACTTCTCTATGTCTTTCCGTTTCCAGCCCCCCCGGTAGGGTGGCTGACAAACATTCTGACCTTGATCACCATAGTGAATAATGAAAAATAAGAGCTTCTTGCATACCATTCCCTGGTCTTATCAGTCTGGGAGTGAACAGTGTCTGAACAATGTGCAGTTAATTTCAGAGTTTAGTGAAACAGAAGAGGCCTAGCTGAAAAGTAAAGTTACAAACTAGAAAATTTACCCTATTTTACCTCAAACCAGGACAACCACCCTAGTGTTAAATGGGGCTTGTGGCAACTGAGGAGCTTGACAACATGTTGAAACCCACCACGCTGTCAGACTGCGGAGATGCAAACCCTGAGGAAGAGTGGTAATTTATGGTTCCCCTTAGAATCTATGTGGCAGATTACACAGAGCTGCAATGAAAGGGTTTGATTTTACTTCCTCTGGGGACTAATTGAGTTTGTGGTGGAGAACTCTCCTTGTTGAGCAGTAGGTTCTTGGAAGTATGGGATTGTGTCAATCCCTACTGTTAGAATCTGTCCATCCATGATCATTATTCTGTGCTGCTGCTGTGGTTCATAGCTGTCTGCCTGACAAGAGAGCATAGGGACAGAGGGCCATGTCCCAAGAAAACCCTCCTCAGTGTGAGAAATTCTGCCTGCATGGATGGAAGAGGAGATTTTGGCCTTCAGAAAGGCTGGGAGATGCACACACTGCATACATCACCCTTCCATCTCTCCTTCCTTCTCTTCCAGACAGACAGAACTGCCCTGCACTGGGCTGCAGGAGCAGGGAATGTGGATGCTGTGAGACTGCTTCTGGATCATGGTGCCCCAGTAGATGATGAAGACAGTGTACGAAGGCAAATCTCTCTTGTGTGTCCTGTAAATGTGTTGCATGTTGGGGGAATGCTGGGGACTGGGTGCTGCACCAGCAGTGACACCCTTTTACCTTAGCTTGAAGTGGGTGGCGCAAGGTTTAGCAGTGCTTGGGAAGCTGTGGTCTCCTTACTGAGCTTTTCTGGAGCAAGATTTGTGTCTGTGCTCTGTCTTTTCTCCTTTTGCTTGCATGCACAATGACCTAGAAGAAGGGTGGTAGAATCTGAGGTTCTCTGTATAGCATGGGGATGCTTGGCTGCTTCTGACCATGTTGTTTGGGCTTACAGAAGACAGACACAACCATCAAATTGTCTCCTCCCCCATAACAATCAGACTATTGACACACTATTGACTAGGAAGAGGCAGTTAAGAGACAGCTCTGTGATCAGCAACCATCTGTGGCAGGAATAATAACAGCTGGAGAAAGTGGAGCTAAAAAAAACCACCAGAGATTATAGAATCATAGAGTTGGGAGGGACCTTCAAAGGTCATCTAGTCCTATTCCCCTGCAATGAGCAGGGACATCCTGCACTAGATCAGGTTTCTCAGAGATTCAGCAAGCCTGGCCTTGAATATTTCCAGGGATGGGGTTTCCACCACTTCTCTGGTCAGGTAAACAGAAGTATTTGGGAAACTTATTAAAGCTAGAGGGACAACTTCACTCTGGGATGAGGGTGGTGGTAAGTATCTCTTACTCTTATTAGCTATATGTGTCTCTCTCTTCTCTTCACCCAGTTTGGAATGAATGCACTTCTCCTGTCTTCCTGGTTTGGTCACCTCCGTGTCCTGCAGATCCTTGTCAATGCTGGAGCCAAAATTAACTGTGTCAATAAGGTGAGAGAGTCTTCCTGTATGGACCCAGACAGTAATGAGGAGGGGAGAGAGCCTTACCTGTGGGCTGAGGTGATCCTGTGTGACAGCATCTGCTTTGAAGACAGCTGTCTGTCATCCAACCTGGACAGCATTTCTGCTTTATTTCTAACCCTACTGTAATAATTGGATCTGTAGAGATCTCCATGGCTTTCTCATCTCACAGTTGTGCAGTGCTGAGGTGGAAGGTGCTAGTGAAATAGTTGTAGTGAATCAGCAGTGAGTTATTTCCCCTTGTTGGGAAAAGGAACATAAATACTTCAGGGTCACAACTTGCTGTCTACAGCAGAAGCTGTTTCAGCTCTTGAGCTGCATTAGATAGGTCTTTGATAAGAGGAACAAGTTGTTAAGAGAGACTCTCCTCTTGTCTTGGATTTCTTAAATGAATGGTCCTTTATTTCTTCTTCAGAATGGCAGGAACCTGCTCCACTGTGCAGCTCAGAGAGGCCACATCCAGGTGATGGAGTTCATAATGGAGAACCTGGAGGACATGTATGTGGATAAGATGGACAAGGTAGAAAGCCTCTTCACTGCTTTTTTCTTGCTCTGCTGAGCCTAGAAGGAATGTTGCCAGTTGTCTTGGGAAGAGACCCAGATTCAGATGCTACTCCTGGAGTACCAAGGCTACCCCATAGAGGCTTGAGCCCTGCTGTGGAGGGAAACTTAGGGATGATGAGGATTCTGGCTCTGATCAGACTTCAGCCTTTGAGCAGAATGAATTCTAGAATTTCAATGTCCTCTTGTGCAGCTGAAATTCCAGGGTGTCTTTTAGGTAAGCAATAACCAAGGGTAACACTCTCCCAGCATGTTCCAACATTAGCTGATGTGTTCCTGAAGACAACAGAGGAGGAACACAGAGGGAGACATCCATTTCTGCTCCCTGGCCTTCATGGCTCCTAGGGTGATCCTCACTCTGATGCTTGGGATTTAAATGGGTCAACACAAGATCTGCCTTTCCCTGCAAAAGGGGGTCTGACTCACACAATCCCTGAGGTCTCAGATACTAATTCCTTTTTTTTACCCTTAGTTGCTATTAGTAACCTATTTATTATCCTGAAATAAGCACTGGAAATATCTCTTTTCTGGTGTTTGATGAAATCAGAGTGCTTGGAGTTGTCACCACCAGTGGGTAGTTCTGATCACCTTTTTCTATTAGGGTCATCCCAAATGTAAACCAGAGTAAGATTCAGCAGAATAAAAAATAACTATTTTTGAAGTGCAGTACTTTTCCACCTACTGTGGACACTGAGCTTGCTGTGCTGCTGATTTATCACACAAGGCACTTGTGTGATATCATTTGCAGCAGATGATGTAATCTCATGCTTCCTGAACCTCTCTTGGACTGTTTTTCTCTCTGCTTCCTTTCACAGATGGACAGGACAGCCTTTCACCTGGCTGCAGAGAATGGGCAGCTGGAGGTGGTGGAGTTCCTCATTCGACTGGGTTGTTGTCACAACACCAAAGACAAGGTATAGGGATAAAACCACACTCGGGAGGTAAATCCGAGGATCAGAGTTAAAAAAGCAGGGAACAAGCTGCCAAATGAGGCTCATGGAGGCAACTTCTCATCAGCTGTGTCTATGGTTGTGATATGTCAGGGCTTCTTTTCCCTGTCCACTTGCAAGGTGTTTGCACCTCAACCTGTGCTGGATTTCTCTCCAGGACTTTTCAGACAGGGCACACAGTGCTTCTGGTGGACCATACTGCAGTTTAAAGGTGGCTGGTTTCTTAGAAGACTCTTTCAGACTCTTCAACAAGCTTCTCAGTCACCCTGGGAGAGGGTGGTGTATGAACACTCCCTCCTGGGATACATACATGTATGACTTTTTAATAGGATATGTGATGGAAGGACTAGGAATGATGGAATGATGGATGTAAATTGGAAGAGGGGAGATTCAGGCTAGATGTAAGAAAGAAATTCTTTAGGGTGAGGAGAGAAACACTGGAAAACACTGTAGAGAAACACTGGAAAAGGTTGCCCAGAGAGGTTGTGGATGCCCCCTCAATCCCTGGAGGTGTTTAAGGCCATGATGGACAAGTCACTGAGCAGCCTGATGTAGTGGGAGGTGTCCCTGCCCATGGCAGGGGAGTTGGAACTAGATGATCTTTAAGGTTCCTTCCAACCCAAACTATTCTATGATTCTAGGATTCTATGATTCTATGAAGTGATGTTTCCTTTCAGGAAGAAAATACAGCATTGCATTTAGCTGCTAAAAATGGACATCTCGCTGTGATGCAGAGGATTTTAGACGTTGGAGTGGACCTTGATGAGAAGAATTTGGCAAGTACATTTAAATCTAACAAAAGACCACAGCAGATTCACTCTTTCTATCCTCAGAAAGACTTTTCTGCTGCAATCATCAGGCTGAACAGTCAGTATTGACAGGAGAGGTTTAGAAAATAGCTGGTTTTATCAAATACCTGTGTGTTTAGAAGTGCAGATCATGCTTGCGGAGTATCAGTGAAAGGCAGCAACCTTCTTAGACCAATATATAATTCTGAAGTGATGCCTTTTCTTCTTTCTGTGTCTGCTGACCTGCCTTATCACTCCATTTCATCTCCCTTTCTCTCCCTGACCCTTGTACATTCAAGTGCCTAAATGATTATTGAGTGTGTTTGCAACAAAACTCCACAATGCTTTATAGTATTGACTTAGTCACTCAGCATCTGGAGCTTCTGTTTGAGCTCCCTCTTTGACAGATCTCTTGGGAAAATTATGTTCCTGGGACGTGGTTAATGATTGAGACAGCAAATATTGGCTTAGCAACGTTGTTATTTATTCCAGGGCACGCTCCCAATTAAGTTTATCAGCAAGTTTTTTTAGTCCTACTTGGTTACTGTCTTTGAAAAGTCTGTTTGATTGTGATTAAGATCATAAAGAAAAGGGAAATCACCTTCTGGGGTAATTCTGGTAGCATTTGTCTTGCCTCAGATGAGCTGCCCTTTGTTTGAGGAGCAATAATAAAACAAGATTAAATCTCTTAGGACTTCTGCTTGTTTCTTGTAAAGAAATGAGCCACATCCCTCAGTAGAAGGTTGGGAGCTGCTCTGTCTTGGCCTTTTTTGGAGAAATTCTGCTCCTCTCCCTTTTTTACCTTCTCCAGGCGGGACTTACAGCTCTGCACATGGCTGCTGAGGGAGGTCACAGTGACTGTGTGAAGCTGCTGCTGGAAGCAGGTGCTGATGTCAATTCCCAAACCCAGGTGAGCTCCTTGGAGGTGACTCCATTTCCAAACACTACTTTTTGGGTTTAAGGCCAGGTGGCCTGCCAGGGTAAGAACCTATTGTCATCTGAGGCTGTAGGGAGCTTCAGAGACAGGGAATGTAGAAGAAAGCACACATGGCTTTGGACAGAGAGGCAGGTGAAACTCCATGGGGCTGGTCTGTCTGTGGACACAGCATGAATTTCTCAGTATGAGGACATGAGGCTCTTGCAGGAGGGAAGCAGGGAGATCTTTGTGGACAGCCTGCAACAAATTCAGCCTTTGAGAAGAGGAAAAAGCCCTGACTAATTCTCATTTCTTCTGCCATGCCTCTCAGAAGAAGATGAACTGCCTTCATTACGCAGCACTGCAGGGCTACGAGGAGATAGCCAAGGTCCTCATGGATGCAGGAATCCACCCAGATGCTGTTAATCATGTAAGTCCCTCTCGCTGCTTTCATCACTCAGAAAAAGGCAAACCCAGCTTTGTGGGATGGTTCAAGAGCACAGAGCAGTGTGGGGGGGTTGGATTGGATGGACTTTGAAGGTCCCTTCCAACCCTATGATTTTTTGGATGGAGCAGAACACGTGGAAAGCTGCCCTCCATATGCTGGAGGTTGCATATGGGCAACCTCATCCTTCATCCTCCCATGTCCTTCAGCCCCATCTCTACAAGGTAGGGGAAGCTTCACAGTCCTGTCTACCCGGAGTCTGGGGGTTGCTCTCCCTGGGGAGTTACCTTCCATACCACAACCAAAAGCTTTGGACACCAAGCTGTGTGGTGCAGTTGATACACCCAAAGGAAGGGATGCTATCCAGAGAGACCCTGACAGGCATGAGAGGTGGGCCCACACCAACCTCATAAAATTCAACAAGGCCAAGTGCAAGGTCCTACACCTGGGTCGAAGCAATCCCAAGCACAGATACAGGCTGGGTGGAGAGTGGCTTTAGTGCAACTCTGAAGAGGATTTGGGGGTGTCAGTGGATGGCAAACTCAACATGAGCCACCAGTGTGCACTTGCAGCCAAGAAAGTCAACCAGATCCTGGGTTGCATCAAGAGGAGTGTGACCAGCAGGTCAAGAGAGGTGATTTTGCCCCTCTACTGGGCTCTGGTGAGGTCCCACCTGGAGTTACTGTGTCCAGTTCTGGAGCCCTCAACATAAGAAGGACATTGAGCTGTTGGAGCAGGTCCAGAGGAGGTCAAAGGGCTGGAGCAACTGCCTTATGAAGACAGGCTGAAGGAGTTGGGGTTGTTCAGCCTGGAGAAGAGAAGGCTCAGGGAGGACCTTATAGTAACTTATCGGTACCTGAGGGGCTTCTACAGGAAGGAAAGGACCAGAAATGATGGATGTAATTTGGAAGGGGGTAGATTCAGGCTAGATATAAGAAAGAAATTCTTTACAGTGAGGGTGGTGAAACACTGGAAGAGGTTTCCCAGAGAGGTTGTGGATGCCCCCTCTCTGGAGGTGTTTAAGGCCAGGCTGGACAAGGCACTGAGCAGCCTGATCTAGTGGGAGGTGTCCCTGCCTATGGCAGGGGTTTGGAGCTTGATGATCTTTAAGGTCCTAAACTATTCTATGATTCTATGACCAGGGTCTTCTTTCCACAGCAAAATGCATCAGCGACACACATGGCAGTGCTGCAGAACTTCCCTGCCATGGTGAAGCTCTTCATTGATGCAGAGTGTGACCTTGACATTCAGGATAATGTAAGACTACAGCTCTTGTTCTTTGTCTTTGGGATGTGAACAGCTTTATTTGATCGCCTTGGGGACAGAGTTAAAAGAGAAGTGCTTCAAAATGGGGAAAACCTGGAAGCTCAACTTAGGAAATGTGAAACCTGTGAAATGGTTCTGAGTGTTGCTGTGAGGTAATTGCTCGATGACACTCAACACTTGGGCTGTGCTGTGTCCCTGGGAGCCTTTGCTCATACTCAGGCTCTCTCCTCATGCTGGGAGCAGGTGGGAGAAATTTCAGGCCAGAAGATACTCTGCAGAATGTCTTAGGGGCTGAAAATGAGAGAGAAGCCTGGAGGTAGCTGGTTGTCTCACCCAGTTGTAATTTCTTGAGCTTTGTGTAGCTTGTTTGTAGCGTTTCAATTCATGTTCATGTTCCTGTAGTGATGTTATCTCCTGATGAAACCATCAGATTGCCATGTTTTGTGTTTTATTTTAGTTGTTTCCATTAAGAGGGCTCAAGGTACATCCATATACAGTTCATACACTTTCACAGAATCACAGAATGTCAGGCATTGGAAGGGACCTCATGAGATCATCCCCCTGCCAGAGCAGGGACACCCAGATCAGGTCACACAGGAAAGTGTCCAGGTGGGGTTTGAATGTCTCCAGAGAAAGAGATCCCACACCCTCCCTGGACAGCCTGTGCCACCATTCTGTCACCCTCACCCTATTAAAATAACAGGAAATACTATAGACCTACAAGGGACCCTGGGGAGCTCAGTGAAACTGAGGATGTTCCTCATTTAGACTGAGATGTTGTCAGGAAGGCTTCCAAGTGCTGGTGCTGGGGCACAGACAGGGCTAGTTTGGCTCAGTCTGAGGAACCCAGCCCAGTTTGAGGTAGGAAGGTTAAACCCTTGGTTTAAAAATTGATCCTGGGTTGTATCAAGAGGAGTGTGACCAGCAGGTCAAGAGAGGTGATTTTGCCCCTCTACTCGGCACTGGTGAGACCCCACCTGGAGTTACTGTGTCCAGTTCTGGAGTCCTCAACATAAGGACATTGAGCTGTTGGAGCAGGTCCAGAGGAGGCCACAAAGATGGTCAAAGAGCTGGAGCAACTGCCCTATGAAGACAAGATAAAGGAGTTGGGGGTGTTCAGCCTGGAGAAGAGAAGGCTCAGGGGGGACCTTATAGTAACTTCTCAATACCTGAAGTGGGCTACAGAAAGGCTGGGGTAGGACTTTTTAATAAGATATGGAATGGTTTGGGTTAGAAGGGACCTGAAAGATCATCGAGTTCCAACCCCTCCTGGCCATAGGCAGGGACACCTCCCACTACATCAGGCTGATCAGTGCCTCGTCCAGCCTGGCCTTAAACACCTCCAGAGAGGGGGCATCCACAACCTCTCTGGGAAACCCATTCCAGTGTCTCACCAGCCTCACAGTAAAGAATTTCCTTCTTATATCTAGCCTCAATCTCCCCTCTTCCAATTTACATCCATTATTTGTAATCCTCCCATCACATATAAGAAAGAAATTCTTTACGTTGAGAGTGGTGTGACACTGGAAGAGTCAATCCCTGGAGGTGTTTAAGGCCAGGCTGGATGAGGCACTGAGCAGCCTGATCTAGTGGGAGGTGTCCCTGCCTTTGGCAGGGTGGTTGGAACTTGATGATCTTTAAGGTCCCTTCCTATCTGAACTATTCTATGATTCTATAGAGAGGGAAGGGCTCTTTTGGTAGTATCCTGTCCTTCCATAAATTGTCCCTCTCTGAAATTTAATCCTTTTCCCACTCTCCTCCTGCAGAGGCAGCAGACACCACTCCACATCGCTGCAGAGCACGGCAGGCAGGACATTGCTGAGATGATTCTTATTGCAGGAGTTAATCTGAAGCTCACAGACAAAGTAAGTGTCTCTCTCTGGTTTGAAAAGATCCTGTGGGGAGTATGGAGGGTAAATGTGGAGAGAAAATAAGCTGTTCTTGTTCCTTGTACTTGTGTTATCCTGGGAACCCAGGGCATCCCACATTAATCATAGAATGGTTTGGGTTGGAAGGTACCTTCAAGATCTTCCAGTTCCAACCCCCTGCCATGGGCAGGGACACTTCCCACTACACCAGGTTGCTCAATGCCTCATCCAGCCTAGCCTTAAACACCTCCAGGGATTGAGGGGGCATCCACAGCCTCTCTGGCTAAGATCTTCTCAAATAATGGTAAATAACATATATCAATAATTCCAGCATCCATATTTTAATAGGTTAAAGCATCTGTTAGGTATTTATCTGGCACCAGCAGATAAATGGGGAAATGTGAACATTTTCCCCCATTTTTCAGCTCAACAGAAGGAACTCTAGAGGAATAAGGCAACTTGTGTGCAGCCTGAAAGTGTAGTGGGAACTTGGGCAGAGATTATTGTGGCGTCTGCCATTCATGAGGGGGTTAAACCTCATACAGGCTCAAAGCCACCTGCCTGAAGAACCCTTCAACTGCAGTGAAGGTTTGCCACCTTCCTGCAGCCTGTGGAACTGTGGTGAGACTCGTTGCAGGGAGCACATTCACCCTTTTCTGTGGCAAGTCATGTTTCTGCTCCCAGCTGAGGCTGGAAATGTTCTCACTGGTGTTCCTGGTGGTTGGGCTAGCTCTTTGTCCTTCCTGCAGCTTTCAGATCTTTCTCCTTTCTGCTTTGAGATAGAAATATAAATTCCACACACACTCATTCCAAAATCCTGTTCATTTAGTTACATTTTCATAGTCCCATCAGCCCGTGCTTCTCCTTGGAGACTGTTTCTAATTATGCAGATGTGGAGCCTGTAAAATTAATGAGGTTGGAATTTCATGTGTCAGCAAACTTGCTGTGTGAGCGGCTATAAAGTGCCTTAGACTGTGGTGCTGAGCTGCTTCTTTGGTGGCTTTGTCCCTGTGGTGGGAGCCTGAGAGCACCCTGGAGGTCACAGAACCATAGAATAGTTTGGGTTGGAAGGGACCTTAAAGATCATCTAGTTCTAACCCCCCTGCCATAGCCAGGGACACCTCCCACTACACCAGATTGCTCAGTGCCTTGTCCAGCCTGGCCTTAAACACCTCCAGAGAGGTTGGGATACTCTCCCACCTTCTCCTGCTCTTCAAAGGAGATGCAGCAGAGCCTTTAAGATGCTGCAGAACCCAGAAGATGACTCCCCATGCCCCCAAGCTGGCTCACATCTGGGGTGAAGAAGGGAGGTCCTTCATCCTGGCCATGTGTGTTTCTTAATGGACCAAGCTGTCTGTGACCGTGGACAAGATTGGGCAGGAAGATTGTGCTCCGAAGGTCTTCTCCAGCCTAATTTTTTCCCCCTTTCTAATTTCAGCAAGGTAAAACATCACTGGATGTTGCTGCCCGGGGCAACCACATCAACTTGGCCGACATGATCATCAAAGCAGATCGGTTTTACAAGTGGGAGAAGGTGAGTAGTTCATACCACCATCCTTTCTGCTTTCTGGAGCTTGATGTGGCTTTATCCTCTCCACTGAGACTCCACATTTGTGCTGTCACAATCACATCCCTCTCATCTTTGTCAGACTCCGAGCATCCTCCTGTACCAGCAAGATGATGCTATAGAAGGGAAAGAAAAGGAAACACAGGCGTTGTGCTGTGTATATCAGGCTCTTGTGACCCTTAGAAGCTTCTTTGCTTCTATGGCAAGATACTTCTAAGAGCATCTATTAATGTGTTTGATTAGAACAGAGAGAAACAAGAGAACAAATAGAAGGAAAAATGCTGTGGTTGGGGACTGGGCTGTTAGAGAGCAGTGAAGAAGTGTCCTGGTGGACAGCAGGGTGTCCATGAGCCAGCAATGTGACCTTGTGGCCAAGAAGGCAAATGGCATCTGGGGTGTATTAGAAGGGATGTGGTCAGTAGGTGGAGAGAGGTTCTCCTCCCACTCTGCTCTGCCCTGGTGAGACCACGTCTGGAATGTTGAGTCCAGTTCTGAGGCCCTCAGTTGAAGAAGGACAGGGAACTGTTGAAGAGAGTCCAGTGCAGAGCCATGAAGGTGATGAAGGGGTTGGAGCATCTCCCTTCTGAGGAAAGGTTGAGGGAGCTGGGTCTTGGAGAAGAAGAGACTGAGGGGTGACCTCGTTCATGTTTATAAATACAGAAAGGGTGAGTGTCAGGAGGATGGAGCCAGGATCTTCTCAGTGACATCCAATGATAGGACAAGGGGCAAAGGGTGCAAGCTGGAACACAGGTTTCACAGAAATATAAGAAGACTATGTCAGGGTGAGGGTGACAGAATGATGTCAAAGGCTGCCCAGAGAGGGTGTGGGGTCTCTTTCTCTGGAGACATTCAAACCTCACCTGGATGCCTTCCTGTGTTACCTGATCTGGGTGTTCCTGCTCCAGCAGGGGGACTGGACTCAATCTCTTGATGTCCCTTCTAATCCTAACATTCTGTGAAGCTAAAGTGAAGCCTGGGAAGTACCTTGAGGTCATGCTAAGAAGGTTTAGGAAAGATACATGTAATTAATCATGTCATTCATCCTTCTATGAAAAAACTGACAGCTCATTCTCAGCCTGTAGCTGGGACAGGATGATGGGCAGAGACTTTCCCACCTTTCCTCCAGCTGTAGATCTGTGGGTGAAGCCACCATAGATGGCAGAAACATGTGTTCCTGTCCACAATATGTTGTTTCCTTAGCCACAGAAGACCTATAATCCCAAATCAGCCTGTAGCTTGAAGGGTAGTGGTGTTTTCTTACTGTTCCTGCTCTGGCAGGGAGATGGGACTAGATGATCTCTTGACATCCCTTCCAATTCCTGACATTGGATTCTGTGTGGTAGAATGAGCTCACGGCGCCCTGCAGAGGTGTAGGAGGCTGCAGAATTGCATGTACCTTCTTACCATCCCAAATCCCAGCTGAAACCCCTGCTCTGGCTTTGCAGGACAACCTGAACAGTGACTCTGACTCCTGGGTGGCGAAACACTTGAGCTTTAAGCAGGATCACAGGCTGGAAACTCAGCACATCCGCTCAGTCGTGTGGAGATTAGCCACTAAGTACCTCAGACCCGGGGAGTGGAAGAAGTTGGCACATTACTGGAAGTTCACTGATGCCCACATTAGGGCCATCGAGCAGCAGTGGACAGGTATAAACCTCTCCCTGAGTATTTTCACTCCCTCATTTGCACTGTCTTTCTAAGAGGTGGATCTGCAGTGGTAAAGCAGGAAGGAAAATCAGTTTATTTGAAACAGCAAAAGATCAGGTTAAAAAATGTCTGTGTTTAATCAGTGTGGAGTTATCTAAACACTGGGATTTGTTTGGGACAAACAAGTGGGGGGTTAGGAGGTTGTAGCTGCTCCTCAAATAGAGACCCTTCACCAGCTACTTTGGGGGTTTGAACTGACATATTTTGGATGAGGAGCCCTTGCCCATAGCAGGGGGGTTGGAACTAGATGATCTTTAAAGTCCCTTCCAACCCAAACATTTTATGATTCTGTATTCTATGGTGTCCCTGTGTCTGATGAGCCCAAGCTCATTCACAGGCCACCTCATTAAGGTTAATGTTAACCCAGCAATTGTCCAACTGGGAATTAAGCCAGCCTGTGCTTTAGAGCATCCCAGTGAAATCTAAAAGATGAGGGAGGGGTCTCCAAACCCACCCCTTTGGAAACCTGCTCTGGTGGGGCTGTGGGATTGCAGAATTTCAGTTAGGGTTTCATCATAGGGTTGGAAGAGACCTTCAAAAGCCATCTAGTGTAGTTAGTAGGGACTTCCTGTTTTAGATGATGTTGTTCAGAGCCTCAGAAAGCCTGGCCTTGATTATCTCCAGGGATAGGGCCTCCACCATCACTATCTCTCAGGGCAACCTGGGCCAGTGTCTCACCACCCTGGATCACTTGGAGATGATCACCAGAGACCACTTCCACCTCAGTGGTTAATGAAACAACCCTTCAAAGGCCAACTAGTCCAACCCCCTGAAGCCAGCAGGGACATCCTGCATTAGATGATGTTGCTCAGAGCCTCAGCAAGACTGGCCTTGAATGTTTCCAGGGATGGAGCCTCCACCATCTCTCTGAGCAGCCTGGGTCAGTGTCTCACCACCCTGGATCACCTGGAGATGATCTGCAGAGGCCACTTCCACCTTAGTGGTTAGGTGATTCATAGAATCATAGGGTTGGTATGACCCTTCCAAGGCCATCTAGTCCAATCCCCTGCAGTGAGCAGGGACATCCTGCACTAGATGATGTTGCTCAGAGCCTCAGCAAGCCTGGCCTTGAATGTCTCCAGGACATTGATCTTGGCAGGTACCAAAAGCTACCGGGAGCATGGCCACCGAATGCTGCTCATCTGGCTCCATGGTGTGATCACAGCAGGAGAAAACCCAATCAAAGGATTGTATGAAGGCCTCGTGGGGATTGGAAGAACAGATTTAGCAGGTAACACTTTGGTTTTGCTACCAATAAAAACACACACTGAGCCCTACCTGGATTCTCTGACCCCACAAGGTGGAAGATACCACATCTTGCCCTCTTGCTTTCATTGCATTTCTTTCTTTTCCTCTTAATTTTGCTAAATTTTGCATCCTGCCCCAGCTTTATGCTTTCTTTCTGTGCCGCAAAATATTCCTTCTTTTCCAGAAAGCATTCGGAAAAAAGCCAATGCAGACTCTGCCTCCCCCAGGAAGTGTGTAGCTATGTGAAGCTGGAGGAGAAAACCCACTCTTTGCTCCTCCCCAGGCAGCTGCCACCTAAGGGCTTCTTCTGACACACCATCTTGGGCCAAAACATGCAGGTATTGAACCAATAACTATAAAAAAAAAAAAGCCTCTTCCCACAGAGTGAAGATTTTTTTATCCCCTGCTGCACAAGGGTTGGGAAGCAGAGTGATCTCAGTGAGTGAATCTCACACATCAAACTGTGAACATGAGGAAATATTCTACTGCAACTTTTTTACATCCCATTTTTATATGTCATTTCTAATTAATGGTGTTTTTCTTTAAGTTAAAACCTTTGTTTTCAAAAATGTTCATTTCTTACCCTTTTTTTTGGCGGGATGAGGTGTCTTTCACTTGTATTTTTGATATCTCAGGAGGGGATTTTCAGAGGAAAAGCTAAAGGCTGCCTCTTGGTCCTTCTGTAACCTTCATCTTCATTGGAATCATCAATATTTTTAAATTAAATAGTAATTTTTCAATTCTCCACACTATTATTAACATACACGTGCTCTTTATAAATCAAACAGGTGACTTCTTTAAGCTTGAAAAAAAAAAGATAAGAGCAGTTATTTGTTACTGACACATCTTCTGACAAGGAACTTCAATTTTTTTAAATACTAATTTGTCCCATAGTACTCCATCTTTATTTTTTACAGGAAAATGATTGTATTTCAATAAATCCAGGTTTTACCCAAACATTTACAAGTTCTATTTACTCATTTGCTTAAAAAAAAACAAACCACTACACATATGGAAGTTGAACTTCAAGTGGTACAACCTTATTAAAGCTTGAATTTCAGCAGAAGGTGCTGGGTTTCTTCCATTCCTAAAGGAGATCCTGTGACACCAGAATTTCAGATTCTCACTGAAATTTATCAAAAACCATTTTAACAGCAGGAGAGTTAAAAATCGAAATGCTTTATTTCAAATAGAAACTAACTGAAGTGTAAGATATGAAGCAGTGAGGGCAATGTTGGCACTTCAACATCCTTTAAACCAAATATCCAACCAAAAAAAAAACCCCAAAACAAAAACAAAAAAAAAAAAAAAAAACCAAAAATCAAACAAAAAAACCATGTCAGCTTATAAGTACACAAACCTTCATGTGGCAAATATATACAGCCCAGTGAAAAATATAAAAAAAAAAAAATACTGTTCTGCTGAAGAACATGATAGTGAAGACTTTGGTAGCAAAAATGTCTTTGTTTTTTTTAAAACTGTTGTCTTGAAAGATGCTTCCTTCGATTCAGAGAGTAAAAATTAAACAGCTCTGGCCCATTTCTGTCCACGGGTCCTTCACCCACTGTTGGAATCATCACAGTGAATGCAAGGGAAAAAAAAAGGCAGAGTAGGAAGAGTTGATTGTACTTGGGAAGTCCACCCAAACTTGATGTCCCACAGGGTTCCACCAGAACCTACTGCTCATCTTGCTCATTGCTGGTGTGGAGACTGATCTTCTGGACCTCCAGCTCTTCTGCACTGACCATGGAGGGATCGATGGCTGCATAACGGGTACCGTGGAACTGCAGCAAATGGATCTGTTGGGTGTGAAAAACAATACTTAAACAGATGTAGAAACACAAGGGTTTGGCAAAAATACTAATATTTCTTCCAAGTAATTTCTGAAAAGGTGAAGACAAGGCTCTGGAGTGCAAAAGTTCAGAGAAAAGACAGGAAATAAGAAAGAGGCAGAATCCTAAAGCGATCCCTGGCTTCTCCCAGCCTTTCCTTCTTTATTTGTGATCTGGACCAGAGCAAACAGAGCTCAGGCAGGGTGATAAACAAGAGTAAGCTCAGGAGAGGAGTTTCCAGCTGCTTCAGCACACTCAGAGATGGGGTTTGAAGACAAAGAGACTCACTTGAATGTAGAGGTTGACCTCAGCACTCCTGCAGAGGTAGGGGAAGTTGCCTCCTGTTTTGAGATGAGCTCTTCTGGCATTGGGATAAAGTTTATACATTTCTTCTTTTGCTTCAGTGGAAAGAGCGCTTTGGTCAAACACCTACAGGAAAAGTCAGGGAAATTAGTTAAGAATCTCATTAGATTTTGTTCATTAAATCAAGCTGGATACTTGCTGCAGTAGAAGGTTTATCTAAATACAAAGTTAGACACTGCAAATATTTATAGAATCATAGAATTGGCTGGGATGGAAAGGATCTTCAAGATGATCTAGTTCCAACCCCCCTGCCATGAGCAGGACACCTTCTACTAGATGAGATTTCTCAATGCCTCATCCAGCCTGCCCTTAAACACCTCCAGGGACTGAGGGGGCATCCACAACCTCTCTGGGCAACTTCTTCCAGTTTTTACCACCCTCACAGTCAAGAACTTCTTTCTTCTCTCCAGCATAAATCTCCCCTCTTCCAATTTGCATTATAGATCATAAAATCAGTTGGATTGGAAGTGATCTCCAAAGGCTATCTAGTCCAACCCTCTGCAGTGCACTAGATCAGGTTGCTCAGAGCCTCAGTGAGTCTGCCCTTGGATGTCTCCAAGCTTGTTGAGGTCTCCACCCCCCCTCTGGTCCACTGTCTCACCATTTATTGAGCTGCTATCAGAATACCCAAACCCCAATGTTTAGGCATTTATATTTCTTGAGTGCAGCTCTGAAGAGAAAGACTTGGGAGTGTCAGTTGATGACAAACTCAACAGGAGCCAGCAGTGTGCACTCGCAGCCAAGAAGGCCAACCAAATCCTGGGTTGCATCAAGAGGAGTGTGACCAGCAGGTCAAGAGAGGGGATTTTGCCCCTCTACTTGGCACTGGTGAGGCCCCACCTGGAATATTGTGTCCAGTTCTGGAGTCCTCAACACAAGAAGAACATTGAGCTGTTGGAGCAGGTCCAGAGGGGGGCCACAAAGATGGTCAAAGGGCTGGAGCAACTGCCCTGTGAATACAGGCTGAAGGAGTTGGGGTTGTTCAGCCTGGAGAAGGATCAGGGGGGACCTTACAGTAACTTATCAGTACCTGAGGGGGTCCTACAGAAAGACAGGGGAAGGACTTTTTAATAAGATATCTGATGGGAGGACCAGAAACAACGGATGTAAATCGGAAGGGGGTAGATTTAAACTTGACATAAGAAAGAAATTCTTTAAGATGAGGGTGGTGAGACACTGGAAGAGGTTGCCCAGAGAGGTTGTGGATGCCCCCTCTCTGGAGGTGTTCAAGACCAGTCTGGACATGGCACTGAGCAGCCTGATGTGGAAGGTGTCCCTGTCTATGGCAGGGGGGTTGGAACTCGATGATCTTTAAGGTCCCTTCCAAGCCAAACTATTCTATGATTCTATAAACAGCATTTAAATAACAGGATGACATCAAAACTAAAACTTACATCCATGATGGTGACAGGGATGTCCCGAATTTTATGAGGTTCTACATAGGAGTTCTGGCAGTTGAGGGTAAGTCTGGAAGCAAGCTCGCTCTGGCCTAGGCTCTCCAGCTTTCAGGAGAGAGAAAAGAGTGATTAACACCACATTGCACTGCAGGAAGTTAATGCAATATTGACAAAAAAGCCACAGGGAAGTTAGTTTTAAAAAGAAATTAGTTTTAAAGGGAAATATGTGTGTGCACTTCACATTAAGAGTTTGGTTTCAACTTATTATCTCTCTGCATGAGATAAATGCTGAAAACATGCTGCATTAACTGCTTCTGCCTCCAGAGAATGGTGTAGGGATGTTCCCCAGCACTTCATCTTTGAGGTCAATTCCAACCCAAACCATTCTGTGTTTGTCTCAGGTTCTTCTTGGCTTCTCTACATAAACAGAACCACGAGGCAGAGAGTCACAGCATCAGTTAAATTCAGAAGCATCAGTTAAATTCAGTTAAAATCAGTTAAATTCAAAAGCATCACCCAAATTCAAAAGCATCACCCAACATGAGGACTCAGTTCCTTACTCCTTCTCTTTTTGGGAATGAAAATAACAGAAATACTTCAATTTCTTGCTCAACAGATCTTCCAAGGCTTCACATGACAGCAACCTACCCTGTCCACCATGAAATCAATCCCATCTGCCATTTCAGGATCCAGAGGACCAGAAGCAAAATTCCCAAGGACAATTTTTTTCAGCATAAATGCAGGCATCAGCCAAAAGCTAAAACACAAATGAGAGGTGAGAAAGCTTCAGGCAGCCAGAACTCCAACACTAAGTTGCTCTGTTGTAAGCTTTTCCCTTCCCTTGTACCAACTCTGTGCTCTTCAAATGAAATTCTGAAAATTCAAGAGCATAGAGATGAAAAAACCTGTTGAAGTTCTCCAGGAATGTGTTAGTCTTTGTATTTAGTGAATAACATCTATTCTACTCTAGAAAAGAGGCAGTTCTTAAAATCTGACCACAAGGATCCACACCCCTAATTGAGAAATTTTCCATTTTCCCTATAGTCTGGTTTAAAAGTCACAACTATTCCACCCTGTACCTCCCACACCCAGGCTGTGATAAGGTCAGACTCATATCTGACCACACCAAGGTCATGTTTCATTGTGAAAAAAATCATGTTTGCTTCCTTACCTGTTTGCTGTCCACGTCTGATTGAAGATAGATGTGTCACTAAAGGAATTGCAGAGGATCAGAGACTGAACTCTGGGGGATTTGTGTGTGTATTCAGCAAATTTTTGAGCCAGGAAACCTCCCAGAGAAGCTCCAAAGAGGTGAACCTAATTCAAGAAAAAAAAAAAAGCCAACAGATCAGGTTAAATTTGTGAAAAATTACCTCTAAGGGCAACATTTTATTATAAAAAATAAGTCAAATTTGACTCTGTCCTCACAACCCATTCTTTCAAAAGAATAAAACTCTTCTATTCAGCTTCTGCTTTTACAGGTGCCATAAATATGATAAATACTCAAAAAAAAGAGAAGTGCTTCCAGGTCACAGCTGAAATTTCTGTTCATTAAGCTTAAGAAAAACAATTCAAAATTTCACTTGGTCTTCCAACAGTGTTCCTAATCCAATTTTATTGGGTAATCCTGTACTAAATGAGTTGGAGAGAACTTCCCATGAGAAGAACAACTTCCATGTGAAAAAGTAATTAACAAATACAATTTAATAAGGTCTAACCTGAATGAATTTTCAGGAATTTCACCTCAAAACCAAACATGTTTCAACAGCAAAATCACAACAGAGATGCTTTATTAGCTGTGTTTTTTGTGTCATGTTTTACACTTTCCTCTTTAAATTAAATTCTTTCAAAATTCAGGTTTCTATTGCAGCTGCACCTCCACTTCCCACCTCAGAGCACTCACTTTATCCAGCTGAAGGTGGTCTAAGAGCTTTCTGAATCCATCACAGAACTCCAGGTGATCCCAGTACACTGGATACTGCAACTGGAATAAGAAGTTGTTAGAAAAAAGTCACTCTTTGGATCAGCACCTGCCAGCTGAGCTCTTGAATGTATCAATTCTCACATCAAAGGTTTCAAGACAACAACCTGCCTCTCCTAAGCCATCAAGCTAAATCCCAACAGCCAGAGGGTGTGAACAACTCCTCTTTGCTTGCACAAAACTATAAAGCTGAAAAAACAGCAGAGAAAATTACTTGGGGAAAGCCCAGCATTGCTTCACCTATAATCAGTGAGAAGCTGGAATAATTCATCAGCAATTTTGCTGCTTGTGAAGTTGTCAGGTCTAGAAATCATTAGTTGCTGCTAGAGATATTCCTAAATCCATCCTTTTGTTGAATAACCTAAACTTAACTTTTCATTCCTTACTTATCAATACCAAACTTTTCTATTGCTTATAACAACCTTTTGTAACAGCCTAACAATTCAACTTAACCCCTAATTGTGTGTTTGTTTAATACCAAACTAAACCTTTTTTTGCTTATAATGACCTAAACTTAACTTTTCATTACTCACTTAATAATAACAAACTTAAAACCTGGAGCTCAAGCTTCTGGTTGCAACCTCAAACAGCAATAACAAACAGTTACAATAAACAGCAACAATTCTTCAACAATTTTGTTGCATGTGAAGGTGGCAGGTCTAGAAATCATTAGTTGCTGCTAGAGATATTCCTAAATCCATATGGTTTGGCAGAAATATTGTACAAATCAATCATTTTTGTTCAGATTTGAAACTGAAAAGCCACAAACCATAGAATGGTTTGTGTTGGAAGGAACCTTCAAGATCATAGAATGGTTTGGGTTGGAAGGGACCTTAAAGATCATCTAGTTCCAACCCCCCTGCCATGGGCAAGGACACCTCCCACCAGACCAGGTTGCTCAGTGCTTCATCCAGCCTGGCATTAAACACCTCCAGGGATTNTTCAGACTGAGCAGCCCCAGCTCTCTCAGCCTCACCCAACAGCAGAAGTGGCTCCTTTGACCATCTTTGTGGCCCCTCCTCTGGACCCTCTCCAAATATTCACTATCCAGCCTCTGATTAGAACAGCAAACCCTGACTTTGACCTGGGACAGAATACTCACAGCAATAACTCTGTAGCCCCATCCTGTCAGAGCCAGAACTTGCTGGAAAAACACATCAGCAGTTCCACTCACTGGTGGGAGGAAGATGAGGGGGCAGCGAATGCTCCGAGGTCCTGCATCATACAGAGACCAGACTTTGCTGTCATCATCATCCACTATGATCTGGAGAGGCAAAGAGGGGGGGAATAAAAAAAAAAAAGACAAGACAAATGAGTTTCTTCAGCTTCCAGCATTTCTTCTATAAAATTTCCATCATCTAGTAAATATAAATCATGGCAGGGGGGTTGGAACTAGATGATCTTGAAGGTCCCTTCCAACCCAAACCATTCTATGAAAATAATATTTTACTTCTCTTCACAACATCTTTCTTCTCTGAGGCTGTTTATTAACTGGAATTACAGAGTTTGTGGGAATACTCCTGGAAAGAAGTGGCTGATGGACTCTGCTTTAGAAATTTCACCTAGAATTAAAAAATATCAGCATTTCCTCCTAAAAGAAGAGAGATTTAACTAAATTTTGCAATGCTTTGCTCTGGATTTCAACTCCCAAGCACCTTAATCAGAGCAAAAGTTCAAGCAGGTCAGAAAATTCACAGAGAAATTAATCATGGGAACAGCAAGACTGTGCCCCAAAGGATGAGATTTATGCAACATTCCCCAGGCAGAGAAATATGTTTGGGAAAGGAACCACCATGCCATGGCCTGGGAGGTCACATCTAGGTACTGAGAGAGCTGGAAGTAGCTCTGTCCCCAAGGGCAGGTTTATAAACCATCATCACATCTGCATTCCCTGGACAAAGAGATGTTACAGGGCTAGATCCATGAGAGATAAACAGCTAACACCACTCATTATTGATCTGAAATTGTTACAGATTTCTTCCAGGCACTGAAACACCTCCCACACCACCAGGAGAAAGCTGAACTGGAAAGAAAAATACTTCTATAGCATCTCAGAAGCATCTGGAGCAGCCAGGACACAGGGCTGCCTGGTATCAGTGCCCACCTTGGGACAGAAGCTAGAAATTCTAGCTCAATTACTATTTTTAAAGTAATTTTAACAGAAATTACAGTAATTTTACAGAATTTTTTTTACAGAAATTAGAAGGATCTTTTCTTCCAGCCATGCTGCAGCCAAATTTGTTTCCAAAGAGCCTTTTCAACTGTGGTGTATATTTAGGATGCTCTCTGAACCCTCCACAACACAAGGAAATAGGGCCTTGTACCAAAACAAGCCCAAACCTTTGGGAAAAGCCTGTGTCACACAGCCAAAATTCATCTCATCTCCATCAAGATTTTATGGCTTTTTGAACAGCAAGACAAGCTCAATTTGCTTTTCCATGACTGCAGTTAAGCTTCTCAGGGTATCAGAGAACAGAACATCACAAATCAGATTTGCGTGAGTGAAAAAAATTTTAAAAAAACCCCAAAACCATCTGTAATAAAGCCAGTATTTCAGGCTTCCCAGATCATGTGAGAAATCACATGACATTGGTGTTTTGTAAAGTCTTTAAGAAAAAGATTGCATGCCAGAGCTTCCAGACCCACTGAAACCTTTCTAAAATAAACCCTGTACAAGGTTTTATCACACAAGTTTTATCTGTAAATAAATAAATCTCCCCACCCCTGCAAAAACAAGCTCAGGCTTCAGTTCCTCAGCTGTTCCTCCACTGGGAATTTTGGACCAATTCAGGGTTATCTCTCAAATGCTCCTACAAACTTCACTTTTAGGAATGTTTCCAAAGGAAAAACCATAAAACCAAAGTTAGATCATACCAAGGGAACTGAGGCTGAGAGAAAATGTTTCTTTCTTTGAGCCCAAAGGGTTTTGATAATTTTTCTACTTAATTTGTAGCCACATGGTGGACAGATTTAACTCCAGCTCCAGAACAAAGCTAAAGACTGGACAAGCAGACATCAGCATGGTTAACTGCTAGACTTGAGAGGTCACTAGCCTTCTTTTTGTTCTGCTGGATCAATCAAAACTGCTCAGAAAGGGTAAAATCTCAATCACATTGAACCTCCTCCCGGAGCTGAGCAGAGCCAGGGCATCCTCTGCTGAAGGCTTTTAGGAAAGACTTATTTAAGACACCAAGAAGTGTACACAAATAGCTAAAAAATTAGTTTAAAAGTCTAATTTTCAGTGCTCTGCTTCCTACTTTCTGCTGAGCACAGGAAGAGTGATGAAGCTGTGCATTTCCTGCTCCCCTCATCTCATCCTCTTCTCAAACAAACTGCTCCAGCTCCTCTTCCTTGGGTTATTCCTTCCCCTTGTGCTTTGCAAATACCTTTGAGTGGATAACACAAGCAAATATATTCCTAAAAACTGCTTCAGAGATTAAATAAACCTTCAAATTGTGCTTTTTTTCCCCCCACGCTCCCTTCTATCTCCAGAAACCAGGATTAGTTTTATTCCCACCTTCTTCATACTCCACATCCATCACTTTACTTTAGAGTCAACTCGAGAGGGTGAGATATTCCCTGGTCTGAAGGTCACCAGAAGCTTCAGTTTACTTGTGTCCCCATTTCTGAAACCTTGAGCAGTTGGCAGCAGGTGAAGACAGTCCCCAGGGCACCAGCAGCATGTTGCACTGTAACCACAACCTCCTGCCCATCTTATCTACCCTTCTTCCTATAAAGATGTTCCTCAGAGCAGAAACATGGCTTTCTGCTGAGAAGCCACTTCCTGGCTTTGCTGAGGAGTTGCCTGAAGCCCAGCAGATCTAGTACTGGCCAGAAAGAGAAAGGAGGTGGACAACCAGAGCCCAGAAAGAAAGAGAAGAGAAAGAAGGTGGGCAAGCAGAGGCCAGAAAGGAAAAAGAAAGAAAGTGGACAAGCAGAGGCCAGAAAGAAAGAGAAAGAAGGTGGAGAAGCAAGAGGCCAGAAAGAAAGAGAAAGAAGGTGGAGAAGCAAGAGGCCAGAAAGAAAGAGAAAGAAGGTGGAACAACCAGAGCCCAGAAAAGAGAAGGTGGACAACCAGAGCCCAGAAAAGAGAAGGTAGACAACCAACAGCAGGGGATCTTTCTTAATTACAGAAGATAAAAATCAATGAGAAACACTGAATGGAAAAACCCTACAGCCCTCCCATAAAGGGAATTTCTCAAAGCAAGCTACAAACAGGGGTAATAACACTAGATGTGCTTCTGTCTTGTTCCTTAGATTTGGGGACACCTTCCCTTTCAAGTGGCCCCTGGGTAAATGCTGCTCTTGCCTCCACTCCCAGCATCATCCTGTGTTTCACCTGGGTTAGGGAACTTAACCAGGTGGATGCATAAGTGAGAGACAGCTCAGATCAGGAGAAACCTACTCCTGCTACACTCCATGCCCTCTGTCACTTAGCAGCATGTTGAGAGACAATGGAGCAGGGCACACCTCAGACACCCTCCTGTGGTTCAGTGAAAGGAAGTGGAGGAATCCAAGTGACACAGGAAAGAACCTAAACAGTTTGATCAAGCAGAAAACATCTAAAGAACACACAGTGGAAGAAAAAGTTTTTTTTCCACTGTGGTTAAGGCATCTTTACACACTCAAGAAGACCACGTGCAGCCTAACTGCTGAGAAGGTTCCTGAAGGTGATGGGCAGGGTGGCAGAGGTGGCTCTGGCAGCAGAAATGGGCCAAGGGCACTGCAGGAAGAGAGGTCCATCATGGTCCCCTGCTTTTTCCATAAACTCTTCTCTCTGGCACTAGGATGGCAGGTTCTGCTTGCTGTAGCTCACAACTGCTCCCTATCACTGCATGTAAAAGTGACCTCCAAGAAGAACATGAAAATTGACAACTGTTGAGGAGATAAACCTGGCCACCAGCACACTCAAACAGTCCTTTTTCCCCCTCTGCAAAGCAAGAGGAGATATTTCTCCCATGAGTTACTCAGAGCCATACATACCTTTTTAAGGGGAACAGTGCTTCTGAACCAGTTGTAGTCAGGAGAGACTTTAATCTCTCCCATGATGTTTAGAAAAAACCCTCACTTTAGGTCAGCCTATAAAGAAAGATGCAGTGACATCAATACAACAGCTTCAGTGTGGGATGTGCAGGGTGATTTTGTTCTTATCATTTGATGCTACTGCCTCTGTCTCGTGCCAAGTTTGCTTATCTTCAGCTTTCATCACAAACCTTTTAATTATTCTCCCAAGAGACAATCACCTGACAGCCTCCCTGCATGAGGAAATGCTTGTGTAACAGCATTCCCATGTCACAGACAACTGTGTGGCAGGATTTAAGTGGCTTCAAAAGGTAAAAACCCTTCTCAGTTTAATTTACATCTAATTTTTTTTTATATCTCTGAATTTATATCTAATATTCATAGTTGAGAGGAACCTTTAAAGCCCATCTTGTCCAACCCCCTGCAGTGACAGGGACATCCTACACTATATGATGTTGCTCTGAGCCTCAGCAAACCTGGCCTTGGATGTCTCCAGGGATGGATCCTCCACAACCTCTTCCAAGTGCTTCACCACCCTCATGATTCAAGCAACAGACTTCAAATTATTCCCCAAACTAAGTATTCAGGGCACATTCTTCCATCTCAGCACAACTAACTCAAAGGAATCCTAAATCACATGAGGAACATCAGCTGACCTGAGGCTTCACTTACAAAAGAGCCTGGAAGTTTTAATTTTTACCCTGGTCAGGAGTTATCCAACAAAGACATCTTTGAAGCACATCAATTCATAAGAGAACAAACTGATTCCTAGTTGGATCCACAGAGGAATGCGACCAAATCACTCCAGTCAGAACATCCTAGTACATAGTGACAATCTTACAATACTCCATTCATTTGTAACAAACACTTTGGAAACTCATATTTAGCTTTTTTCTCCTAAAGCAGTGAGATTTTCTTTTAAAAATCGGCTTCCATTTATACAACAGATGGTATCAAAGAGTCTGGAAGCTTGAGGCTTGAGAGCTTTACCCTGCAAACCAACTGCCTCAGGAGATTATTTCCATGCACTCACATGCAGCACTGAGCAGATTGAAACAAAGCAACTCTTACTCTTGTTACTTAGCAGGAAATAAAACCTATTGATTTATACTTAATTCTTATTTTACAAGACCTCGGTAAGTCATCTGAATCCCTCTAATTCATTTCTCCCTGCAGGAAAGCTGCTGCTGTGCAGATTTCCCCAGTTGATGGGGTTAACAGCCATTTAAACTTCCTCATTTTCCACTCTTCATTTGCCAAGAACAGAGAAAATTAATTTTAAAAGGAAAATTTACTAAGTTTCAAGACAACACATACCTTCCACAGAGTAGGTGATACACCTCTCCCATCTAACAAGTGTGTTGGAAGCAGCAAACCTTGCTGCTTCAATTTTGCAAGGGTTTTTTTTCTATTTTTTGGTGCCAGCATCTACTTTTCTGCTCTTTATCATAGTTTTGCAGCAGGTAAAATTACAGGGGAGGTAAAAAAAACATCTATTCCAGCAGGCAGAGAGGCAGATCAGGCACAAAAATGCAGACTAAGGGAGGCAAGCTGGTCTTTACAGAAAGGAAACAGCATTTTAAGTCTGTTAATTCCTTTCTGTAACCACACATTAACTGGCTGCCAAAAAGCTACTCAATAAAGCACGGTTAGAACAGAAATAAAAAGCACAAATGCCTTAAAACAACATGTTCTTTGAGTACTACAGTACAGCAGGGCCAAGAAACACAAGTCATGGTCAGTACCTCTTAACCAGAGCAAGCTAAAAGTCCATTCCCTACCTAAATTTTGAGCTTCCCAGTTTAAATTCCCAAAGAAAAATCACTGGTCACCAGGATTTGGGCTGTTTTCCATCAGTTCCTTTCCTTAAAGGTTCATCTGCAATCTCCTACTCCTGCAATCTCCTCTGGAGTTAATGTTTTTCCTTTGTAGATTTTTTGCTGAAGTTAATGCCCTATTTTTTAACTTGGCACAGAATTTGCACACACATTTGTGTCAACACCTACGTGCTCTTCCTGACACAGAGAAGCTGAACCATGAACTGGAAACTACCCTGGAGCCACCCAGGGTAAGTGAAATCACAGATAAAAATTGAGTTGTTGCTGCTCATGACCCAGCCTCTTCCATTTGCAGTAAAAGATAAACAAAGTGAAGACCTCTAATCCCTTAAAAACAATTCCCAGAAAGGAAGAATCACTCAGGGATGCTCAGAGAATCCCTCAGGGTGTTTGTTATTCTTCTTGTAAGTTATTCCCACTATGCTATTCCATCCATTATTGATTTAGAAAGGATTTTGACCCTGCCATTAGGGAGGAAACCCAGCCAGAGAAGATGAGATGAGCTCTATTTCCCTGTGCTGTGTCTGTGTGAGCCAACCCCACTCTCCTGCTGCCCTGGCCACACTGCACCAACTCCCTTGGGCCAAGAGACCTGAATCACCAAGAAGTGACTGCAGGCAAACCCCAGGAGATGCAGGGGGGACATCAGGGCTTTATAAACAGCAAACACATAATAGGGAAGAAATCTGGGATGACTGAGGTGTGGTGGAAGCACCTTCCCTTCTTCATCTCCCCTCTCTCTAACCATGTTCTCCCCCAGCTCTGTGGGGAAGAGGAGGCAAAATCCCACTCAGCCCAGGCTCTCCTTCCCACAGCAAAGGCTGAGGTGGCCCCTTAACCTGAGAAACCCCTTGGGAAGACAAACAACCAATGCAGGGATGGGTTTTGGGCTTCCAGAGGAGCTTAGCTCCAAGACACACTTCTTCCCAGCCACAAAACCCTCAGTCTGATGCTTCCTCATGATCTCTCAACCTTTTAGACAGAGCCTTATCCAGGAATAAAACTGTTCCAGGGCCTAAAAGACACCCCCCCAAGTCTTTTCAGCACTACCTTATCCCTCAGGATCCCCTAAGTCTTGTCAGGGACTACCTGGCCCCTTAGTGCTCCCTCCTCCCTGGTCTCCTCAAGGTTTACATGATCCTCCAGTGCTCCTCCTTCTCCTGTCTCCTCAGGACTTACCCAACCCTTCAATGATTTCCCTTCTCCAGGCCCTCAGGACCCATGCAACCCTTCAATGATTTCCCTTCTCCAAGCCCTCAGGACCTACCCAACCTCTCAGGACCTCAAGGTTTTCTCAGTGTCCCACCTGACCCCTCAATGCTTCCCCCTCTCTGGTCTCCTCAGAGCCCTCCAGACCCCAAATGGACTCCCCAGTCTCCACCTGACCCTTCAACACTCCCACAGTCTCCTCAGAGCCAACCCAACCCCTCAATGTTCCCCCTTGTCCCATGTCATCAGGGTTAACATGACCCTTCAGGATACCCCCCAGGACTCACCTGATCTCTCAGTCCCCTCAGAGTCCACCCAAGCCCCCAGTGCTCCCTCCCCAGTGCCTACCCAAGCCCTCTGGACCCCCACATGGTCTCCTCAGGATCAGTCCAACCCCTCAGGACCCCTTGGTCTCTTCAGGGCCTACACAACCCCTCTTTCCACTCTCCTCAGAGCCCACTTGACCCCTCAGTGCTCCCCTTCTCCAGTCTCTTCAGAGCCCACCCAACCCTTCAGTCTCCTCAGGATCCACCAAACCCCTCAGGATCCCCTAAGTCTCCTCAGGGCCCACCTGACACCTCAGGATTCCCTCCAGACCCTTCAGGACTCTCCCAGTCTCAGACCCCACCTGAGTGCTCCCCTTCTCCAGACTCTTCAGAGCCCACTCAACCCTTCAGGGTCTCCTCAGGAACCAACCGACCCCTCAGGACTCCTTCAGTCTCCTCAGGACCCACCCGGCCCCTCAGGATTCTCTCTGGACTCCTCAGGGCCCACCTGACCCTCAGGATTCCCATCAGACCCTTCAAGACGCCCCCAGTCTCCTCATAACCCACTTGTTCCCTCACATCTCCCTCCCTGC
>VZTY01028269.1:947-15563 GCA_013400935.1 Turnix velox
TCTCCCCTCAGCCTCCTTTTCTCCAGGCTGAGCATCCCCAGCTTCTTCAGCAGCTCTTCACAAGACTTGTCCTCCAGACCCCTCACCACCAGGGGTTTTTCCACCAGGACCGTGTCATTCCTGTACCCCACAAACAGCTGTAGGCTATGAGGGACCAGTGCCTTGCAATGTTCACCTGGGGTTTCACCAAGGAGGATGGTTTGCCTCTGAAAACCACTCAGAAGGCTGAGACATGGTGAGTGTGGGTCTTGTCAGCAGTTTGTCCTCCCTGAACAGAAACAACTCACAAGGTGGCCACCATCCTCTACAACAGCTTCTTTAAATTCCTGTTCCTCAGTCAGAATAAAGTCAAAGCCCATCTCCCTGTCATAATTCCAGTAGTTCATGTGTCTTCTAATCACATGTTTTATGGTTAGCAAAAAGGCCCCATGGGAGCTGATTAAAGGTTTATGAGAACCTAAGAAAATCTGATAGGATTTGGTTTGAATCCGTCCAGTTTTTTAAGTTTCCTATCCATAAGCTTTTAAGTACTTACAAGCCATTATTTCTGTCTTTGATGCAGTGGGGAGGTTGTTTTTTCTTTTTTATTTTTTTTTCCTCCCTTTATTTATTTATTTTTTATTTATTTTCAAGGGGGAGGGAGGGGAAAAAAAAAAAAGCAACATAAATCACGGAGCAGAGATTTTTAAAAGTGATTATCAGATTTGGGTAAGATTTATCTTCCTCTTTAAAAAAAGCTTTTCACAATCACAATATAAATGCATTAGAGCAAAAGCAGCCTAAACTCACATTCAAAAAGATACAACCCCTTGATATGGGACTTCTTTAGCTGAAAGTACCTGGAACATGAAAACAGATTAACTCTTTTCCTGATGGATTTTCACCCACATCTTGTCTTTATTATAATTAGAGACATCATTAAAAAGTGAAATTTATCCCCCCATGAAGCTGCCTCAGTCTTAGCCTGGCCATGCCAAGGGTTTTCATTGAGGCAGTTACACTTGTTACTGGTTCACATGAAGTTTGGGATGTCCTCTAAACCACCTTCCTCTTTGCAGGAACATGGCACATGTCTTTTCTTGGCTTTTGATGGGAAAAGAGGAAATATCATTATTCATTTGGGCACTGCAACTAGTTTTTAATTAAAGATAGTTGGAAAAAATTAATTCAGAGACATTTGTCCTCTACTAACCAACTAAACTCTCAGGGTTTTTTGTTTTCTTCTTTCTTTCCCACCCTCAGTAAACCTGCATGTAACCCACTGGTCTTGCTCTACATGGTAGATAGATAGATAGATAGATAGATAGATAGATAGATAGATAGATAGATAGATAGATAGATGGATAGATAGATAGATAGATGGATGGATAGATAGATAGATAGATAGATAGATAGATGGATAGATAGATAGATAGATAGACAGATAGATGGATAGATAGATGGATGGATAGATAGATAGATAGATAGATAGATAGATAGATAGATAGATAGATAGATGACTTCTTTTCCTTGATTGCTTTAAGTGCTTCCCTTCTCATAGCAATGAAACACATTTGGTTCCTTCAGACCAAAATTATTCTGTAGTTTTAAGGCATTCTATAGGAAACTGATTGCATGAGCCAGGAGGCACTGAGCTGGATGACCAAGTGGTTCACAGAAGTAGTATAGGGGTTAGGATCATAGAATCATAGAGTAATTCAGGTTGGAAGGGACCTCAAAGATCATGTGGTTCCACCACTGTGCCCTGGGGAGGGACAACTTCCACCCAGGTTGCTCCAAGCCCCATCCAACCTGGCCTTGAACCCTCCAGGGATGGAGCATCCACAGCTTCTTCGGGCAATCTGGGCCAGGGTCTCATCTAATCTCTTCCCTGATCCAATTAGTCTGAATCTCATTTTATTTTATCAAATTTTTTCACCTACAGGGGAAGAGGAAAAGGTGCTTGATTAGGAATACTGGAATAAAAAAAGATTATTGGCACTGAAGTGAGAGAATCCAAATCCACCCATATTATACCTATTTTATGGGTAGATAAAAATGCTTGATGGCTAGTTCTGCACTCACTCTCTTTGGCTGCAGTCAAGAGTAACTTCAGGCTGCTCAGCTTTGGAAGAAGTCACATAAAACAGCAAGCACCCAAAGTATTCACTGAAGTATTCTGACAAAAAGAAGGTGGATACAGGAGCAATGCATCATGCCAAGAACATGAAGAAGAGAAAAATGTATTCAGAAGAATCCACTTAAAGATGTTCCTGCTCACTGCAGAGGGATTTGGCTTAGTGGCCTTTAAAGGTCCCTTCCAACCTAACCCGCTATATGATTCTGTGATTCATTCTGTGGAAAGTCTTCTTCAGGCTCTGAATACTCTTTCCATCAAGAGCTGATAATTTGTAGTGAGTAATAAATGGAGTTCTGATGCTTATCTAGCAGGTCATCTTGGAGAACAGCAATCCCAGGTTCCATAAATATACTATTTTTCTCATGAAATCAAGGTTCCCATCCTCAGAATCCCTCAGCAAGCTCTGCAGATGTCTACTTGTGCTGCTCCAGAAGAGGTTGACTGTCCAGATGTTTGCCAGGGCATGTAGTGATAGGATGAGGGGCAATAGCTTGGAACTAGAGCAGGGCAGGGTTAGATGAAACATGAGGATGAAGTTCTTCACTATCAGGGTTGGTGAGACACTGGAAGAGGTTTCCCAGAGAGATGGTGGAGGTCCCATCCCTGGAGACATCCAGAGCCAGGCTTGCTGAGGCTCTGAGATGACCTTAGAAGGTCCCTTCCAACTCAACACGTTCTATGACTTGATGTTCTCCTTCCCTCTCAACAGGTGTTGGAGAAAATTCTAAAACATATAACAAAAAACAGAGTGGGAGATTATTTCTTCACTTGACTTTGGTTTTATTTGCCAAAAAATGACCCCAAGCCCTTAATCCAACACAACCCCCCTTCTATTTAATAAAAAACATTAGATATTGATCTGCACCTGGAAGAAGTGTGGTCTTATCACCCCTGCTGCAATGCTTCTGTCAGAGTCTGGGGACAATTTGGGAATGACAGCACCAGAGGAAGAGGATTGTCTCAGTCTGCATCTTTGTTGGACACATGGACAGTGAGATTGAGTGCACCCTTAGCAAGTCTGCAGATGACACCAAGCTGTGTGGTGCAGTTGACATGCTAAATAGAAAGGGGTGCCATCCTGAGCAACCTTAACAGGCTTGAGAAGTGGGCTCATGCCAACCTCATGTAGTCCAATAAAGCCAAGTGCAAGGTCCTGCACCTGGGCTGGGGCAACCCCAAGCACAGATACAAGCTGGGTGGAGAGTGGCTTGAGTGCAGCTCTGAAGGAAAGGATTTGGGGATGTCAGAGGATGACAAACTCAACATGAGCTGCCATTGTGGATTTGAAGTCCAGAAGCCAACCAAATCCTGGGCTGCATCAAGAGGAATGTGGCCAGCAGGTCAAGAGAGGTGAGCAGGTCTCAGCTTTGGTGAGGACCCACCTGGAGTTACTGTGACTGGTTCTGAAGCCCTCTGCAGAAGAAGGACATTGAGCTGTTGGAGCAGGTCTAGANCCTGGAGGTGTTTAAGGCCAGGCTGGATGAGGCATTGAGTGACCTGGTCTAGTGAGAAGTGTCTCTGCCCATGGGAGGGTTGGAACTAGGTGATCTTTAAGGTCCCTTCCAACCCAAACTATTCTATGACTCCCAGCATGTAGAGCTATTTCAGCTGACGTGGGCTCCATCCTGGCATTCAGCAGAGAGCAATGCTAACTTGTGGAAAATAGAAGAGCCCCAGGGCAGGCTAATAACAGCACTACTTAAGAACATAAGACAATTATTACCTCCAACTGTGAAGGAGTCTGAGTAATTAAAAAGGGTTCTTTATTTTGATTAAAAAAAGATTCCTTTCAGTCTGTTTGAGTCTTTACTGAAAAGCCCTGGATGATATTTTTAGATGCCAGAAAAGGGAAACTGCAATTGATGCAGGACAGGCTACAAACCCACTTGAAAAATCATGCTTTTATTGTCCAAAATCAATTAGTTTCTCATCCTTCCACCCACATCACTTCCTGGAGACAACACAGGTCTAACCCAAAGCTTCCGAAACCTTCCTTGGATTAACAGAAATACAAAATTAATTGGGTTTAATCGCTATAAATTTCCTTCCCAATAAAATCTCAAGAATTTCCAATCATGCTGATTTATTTGTGTAATTAGAAAGCCATTCACAGATGTCACACTGTTAGGTAGCGTGGATAATGCAGGGCTTGCTTAACTGGATCCCAAGAAGGCAGCACTGTGAAGAATGAGGGCTTAAAAAAAATATAAAAATCCCAAAACTCCAGTAAAAATCAGGAGATTAAGGGAAGGGCACAACCTTGGGCTGTGCAGTCATTGCCAATGGCTCCTGGTGGGGAAAATCCCTCCCCTCTGCTGTGCAGAGACTGAGCTGCTGCTCCAAAATAACTTGCATTCAGTAGCACTAGGTCTTGGAAGGGTTTTGTAGCAATTGCCCCTTTGCAGAGAAGGAAGCCAAGACTCCTAGAGGATGCTCTTCACCTTGGGATCTAAACTTGGCTTGCCTGGATGGTCAAAGCCAAAGGAAAACGTGCCTTTTGCAAATTTCTCAGGGAGTTTGGAATCACAGAAGGACCTTCAAAAGCCAACTAGTCCAACCACTCTGCAGTCAGCAGGGTTGTCTTGCACTAGACCAGGTTGCTCAGAGACTGAGCAAGCCTTGCCTTGAATTTCTACAGGGGATGGATAGGGCCTCCATCACCTCTCTGGGCAGCATCATCTAGAGTCTCACCTCCCTCAGGGAAAGAATTTCTTCCTTATGTCTCATCTAATCCTGCCCTGCTCTAGTTTCAAGCCATTGCCCCTTGTCCTTTGGCTCCATAGCCCCTCCCCAGTTTTCCTGTAGCCCCTTCAGGGACCAAGAAGATGCTGTGATGTCTCCCCTGGTGGAGCCTTCTCTTCTCCAGGCTAAACAGCCCCAGCTCTCTCAGCCTGTCCTTATAGAAGAGATGCTCCAGCCTCTTGATCATCTTAATGGTGTTCTCTGGACTCTCTCCAACAGATCCATGTTCTTCTTGTGCTGAGGGCTTCAGAGCTTCACACAGCAACTCCAGGTGAGGTCTCACAAAGTTTGCAAATCTGCTGGTTGGTGTGGTCCAAGGCAGGAATTTTTCCACTTACCTTCAGACACAAATGACTGAGTTGATGAGGGGAGGAACTAATCACTGTTTCTACTTTCATAGAGTGACATTTCTGACCTCATACCAGACCTTGTTTTCCTCAATTAAAGGATGAATGATCAGGAAGAGACCCTCAATTTGATTTTGCTTCCCATCTCTTCTAAGCAAAGTGAATCCTCTGCCCAGCTGGTACCAAGGCCCTTGTTGGGAGACAAAAATCTTTGGGTTTTCTTGATCACCCTTTGTGAGAGTCCTGGGAGCTTCAGGGATCTAAAAACCTGGGGTAAATAACACAGATTTCAAGCTCTCCTTCCCTCCAAGCCAAGAGGCCACCCTGTGACAACTGGAACACACTTGATTTAATTAGAAAAGCTGTTTTGCTGATTAGCAAATTGAAAGGAAACATGCCAGGGTCAGCCAGCTTGAAAGGAAGGATTTAATTTGGTACTGTAAATACAAATAGCAGTTTATGAGAGGGGAAGAGCATATTTTTTAAAGAACTCGGTTGTGAGCTGAATCTAACAGCTTAAATCTCAGCCTTGAGAGCAAATTCCCCCCCTTTCCCAATCTCTCTTCCAAATTATCTTGGGTTTAATACATGCTGGCATGTGCCTAATAACATAATATTTAAATACCAGAGTAATCTTAGCATCATAATCCTCACACTCACAGGTTGCTCTTAAATAAGGGTCGGCTGAAGAACATGGTGTTGTCCAACCCCCCGGGGGGCTGTCAGACATCCCTGGCCCTAAGAAATCATCTTTACTTTTTTTCCCTGAGCTTTTAATGGTTCTGAAAGCTGCTGCTTTTGTCTAAATACATACGTTATGGCAGGGCTTCAGGAAATAGGTGGAAAAGCTTTAATGGAGAGATTAGTGCTAGACATGGTGGAGCTGCAACTGGGTCATAAGAGCTTTCAGAGGTCAGGACATTTTTAGGGGGCTTTAGAGTGTTTTGTAATGTAGTTTGGTTTGCCCCCAAACCAGGACATAATGGATGTTTCCAAACTTGATTTGCCTTGATTAAAAACAAGCTGGGCTGAGAGTCACTTGGCAAACTCCAAGCAAGTCCCAGCAACTGGTCTGGTTTCTGCAATTTTTTCACTGGGCTGGGGTTAGGTGGAGCAGAGAAGGCATTTGGTGGCTAATGAAGGACACCAGTGTCAATGAACCTGAAAAATAACCAGGCTGCTGACAAAACCAGAAGCTTTTTTGTCCCTCTCATGTAGTCTCTGTCTTCTTAGTCTTTGGTCGGATGGATTAGGGAACATCTCATTAAAAAATTATATGCCAACCATTTAAATAAGGTAATCATGGGGAAAGGGAGGGGTTTAAGTGCAGAATGAGCCTTCCGTGTAAAATCAATGCTGTTAAACTCCATTACACCAGCTTCCCTCCATGCCTAAGTAACCACCTTTCCAATACCCACCAGAGCATAAACAACAACCCAAACAGGTTCCAACAGCCAGGAAAACAGAGAAGTCATTCTTCATATGACTCCATTCTTGGAGAGTTATTTAAAAAAATGAATCCCCCAAAAGCATAAAGTCTTTGTCCCTTCCAATGAGAGCTCTTCTTTCATCTCCTCAGCCCAATTTGCCCATTTTCTACCCTCCCATATTTGAATAATTAACAGAGACTTGAGGGAAGGCAACAGAGGAGCACACAACTTGGGGGAAGATGCAATCATTGAGCATTTGGTTTGGTGAGAAGCCACCATATTCAATCAACACCACAAATCCTGGCAACCCTGTGAATTCCTTACTGATATGGCTGAGATGATACCTTAGTGTGAACTTTTTTGGATATAGAGTATAGAGAGAATCAATAATTCATGATAAATGCTTGAGAAAGTAATTCTGAAATTTGTGAGAAAACCTAAACTCTGCCCATTGATGAAGCATCTCTCTGAGTCCACTTCATGCCCAAAACTGGGTGTCACCTCAGAGTAGATTCTCAAGAATTTGTCTACAAAAAAAAGGGTATGGATTTGATAAAATCAAGATAACCCTTGTAATGATTCATGGGCACTTTGGAGGAAGACTGAACACCAAAGAAGCAACCTTGAGCCCCCAGAGAAGACTATTTTGTGTTCCAAGGAGAGGCTCATCTTGGAGCACTGAGAACATCCTCCAGCTCTAATATAGATGCAAAAATTAACTGAGATAGGAACTGTGCCAGGGATAATTTGCAACTGGATGAAACTTCTAATGGAGAGCAAGAGCTCCATGTATTTGTCATATAAAAAGGAAGAGATTAAATATTACCCTCCATCATGAGGCTCAGAACCTTCCCTTTCTGAGGGGAAAGAAGAAGATACTGGATGGAATCTACAGATCCACCAGGATGGGCATAACAGAACCCCAGCTGGAATTGTAGCTCAGGAAACTCTTAGCCAGGCATTAGAAATCCTTGGTAACTCTAAAATTAATTAATGCATGCATCAAGTAATAGCAGGGGGATGTGGTGGATTTCCCATTGATTGATGTCTTCCAGCCAAAAGTGTGGTTGCTTCCCTGAAAGAACTTCAGGCAGACTCAATCAAGGTGGATATTGGGCTGAGATACAGAGCAAGGCAGATCCTTTCTAGCCTTTGTAAATCTCTGAAACCCTTCCTCAGGGACCTGGGATGCAGAAAGTAGGTAGAATAAGGTCAAAACATTGGGTGAGCATCTTTGCCCAAGACTTCTCACCCTCTGAATGAATGCACTGGAAGCTGTAGCCATCAACCTGAGGAGCAGTTGGGTTGAAAACACTCCTAATGCACTTCCAGCTCTTTCTTTTGGAAGATCTTGTGGTTTCTCAATGTGTGAGGCCAAAAAAAAAAAGATGTGTGGCCCAGTGCACTCTTGACAAAAGCATAGATTCACTTGAAGCTTGCAATTAATATTTAATACCAACAAGTCTTCTGTGATGCCGTGCGGATGTAAATAAGTGGAGAGAACGTGATATTTACCCCACCATAAAACATTCATGAGAGCTAAGCTATTTACAAAAGCTAAATACAAGCACTGTATTTACTGTAGGTCACCTCCTAGGGTTAGAGATGAAAAGTTTTTGGTCTAATGGAAAGGAACACAATACACCATAACAACACAACCACTGTCTCGTCTGCAAAGATATATCTCCCTGCTCCTTCTCTCAGCTGCAATTATAGGTGGGCAAAGCCACTATGGGGGGGAATAATAATAATAATGGAAATAAACCCCTGAAAAACAAATGATAGGGGGCTTTAAGGAGACTTGATACTCAACCACTGTCTCATCTGCAAAGATATATCTCCCTGCTCCTTCTCTCAGCTGCAATTACAGGTGGGCAAAGCCACGAGTGGGTGTGGATATAATAATAATAATAATGATAATGAAAATAAAATAAACCCCTGAAAAACAAATGATAGGGTGCTTTAAGGAGACTTGATACCTTGGGTTTGTCTTTCTGTTGTGCATGTTCATGCAGGAGCTCAGGTGAGCAGAAGGGGACATGGGATGGCTTCACTTTAATTGAATCCCCATCCCGGGATTTCCAATTAGATATCAAAGTGCATTGAAGTGATCTGGGGCTTTCCTCCTCCTCCAATGTGATTCAGATTCCCCCTGAAAAAGCTGCTTTGTATTCACCCAAACCTGCAATCAGTATTGACAGCTAAACGGGATTGTCAGAACTTAAAATGACAATGCTGTGGGAGTGAACTGGCTGCTGTAAGTCTCCCGGGCGTTAGCCTTGGGATTTGCAGACCAGAATAGTTAGAAATTTGCTTCCACAAACTAAAACCCATAACGGACCCCCCACCAGGCAGCTGCATTATTTGCTGTAAATCTCAGGAATCACCAAAGAATTGTCAAAGCCCAAGCAGAGTCCAGATTTAGGAAGCATTGGGGTGAAGTTGTGTTGTAAAGACTCACCAAAACAAAACCCCAAAAACTTAAAAAGACAACATTTTAATTTCAGAATCAAGGGGGTTTGTTTCATTTGACATCCAAAAGGCAGGTTGAAAATTAGTGTGGTTAATTCCTAAGGTGATGAGCACTTTTGGAGCATCAACACATGGGGGAAAAAGCAAGAAAGCTTCAGGTTTTGCTACATAGTGAAAAAAAATAAGTCTTACTGTGAGCAAATTAGAAATGGGTCAGAGTCACCTACCTCAGTTTTCCCCTTTCTCACCTGAGTAATTCCCAGGTGGTGGCTTACAGCCAGTGCTCTGGATGTTGTCCAAGGAAGGAAAAACTGGGATGGCTGGATGGGATGATTGCTTACCTTAAATTTAACAGGCAGGAAAAAATATTTTACAATCTAAATATAATGAAATATTTCAGTTGGAAGGACCTACAATGATCATCTAGCATAATTGCATGTTAAATTAGGACAGCAAAGTTGTCTGCCTTGTGCATTAAAGAGGATTTTGAGAAAACTTTAATTAAAAATGGAAGTGCTAGCTAACATCTCTCCCTCCTCTTCACCTGCAGCAATGGTCCAAGTAAAATAGGACAGCAGCACATGTTTTCCAGCCTCCTTTCCTTACAAATTCTTTCCCAACATCTTCCCCAAGCCACATGGCTCCAATGGACAGCAAGGCCAAGCTTGAGAAGACTCTGGGAAACCAGATCTGGTGCAGGATGTCCCTGCTCACTGCAGGAGGGCTGGACTTGATGGTCTTGGAAGGTCTCTTCCAAACCAAACCATTCTATGATTCTAGAATTGCAGTGTGACACCTGGATAACCATAAGAGATGATGATTTCTCTTACCACTTCTGAAGTTTTCCTCCCTATCTATCTCAGGTGGATTGAAGCTCAGGAGCTGAGAGGGAAGTATGCACTGGCTGTAATAAAACACAAACCAAGTGTCCACATCCTCAAAAGCACTCCTCACAGTCTCCATCCACACCAATAAGATGGAAGTTCTAATGACTTTTCAGTGATCTAGGAGCAGGTGACCTGCCCAAGGTGGCTCCAGCTAGTCAATGACATCCTAAGAGGACTCTCCTGCTCTGATTATTAAGCTCCTCCCTCTATATATCCATCTACAGATCACACCAACACTGGAACCAGTGACAAGGTAATGAACATAAGCAGTAATCTTTAATTAAGCCCAAGATCCATCTCTGGGGGTTGCTCTTGGGAGTAAATCTTACTCCTGATATGCTCAGCATGCATACTTCAGGGTAGATGATCCATCACCATGCTATGCAAAGCCTTTGTGATACCTTCTTACAGAGAATAATGAAGTTTCAGTGTGATTGTTGGAAGAGGATTGATAAAAATAGGGAAGTCTGGACACTTTCAGGATTATAAAAAATTTAAAAGACAGCTCATCCCATAGAATCATAGAATTCATTGAGTTGGAAGGGACCAAGTGCCAGGTAATCTTCCACTCTTTGTAGAAAACTTTGAGGGGAAGTTCTTCCCCATGGGTATGGTGAGGCACTAAAAGAGGTTGCCTAGAGAGGTGGTGGAGGTCCCATCCCTGGAGACACCAAAGATCTGGTTTGATAAGACTCTGAGAAACCTGATCTAGTGCAGGATGTCCCTGCTCACATCAGAGAGGTTGGACTAGATGATCTTTGAAGGCCCCTTCCAACAGCATTCTATGAGTCTGTGGTTCTATNTACTAGATGACACCAGCCCCTTCCACCAGCATTCTATGAGTCTGTGAAGTCAAGATGTTTGGCCAAAAGTGTTTTGAAATGTTCCTTCTCATGTCAACATGGGGAGTTTCTTTAATTACAAATTCCCCTGTCAGCCACAGAAGAGTGACACTTCCAATTTAAGAGAAGTAAATCTAATGGAATGGTGGTGAGGGTTTGCTCACCATCTGCTCTGGTTGTGAATGGGCAAACCTCTAAAGCTGGTATTTCTGCAAGCAAACCCTGGTCAAGTTTTGGAGAACCATGAAGGAGGTGGTGTAGCTTGTCTTTACACTTAATTTGTGGGGAGGTGGTGATAAATGAACACAAAATTTGACAGAGAGTGTGAAGGTGGAAGACCAACTCATGACCTGGGACTCTGCTGCCATTTGTAGCCCACAGAGATGACATACAGGACTTAGTCTCACTGTTTTTCTGTTCTGCATCTTAACACCTCTCTACAAAACACACCAATGCTCTGCCACATCCCATGGGAGGGAAGATTCTTCCACTTGCCTTGTCCATCATCACCTCTAGACTCAACACTTAAGTTTCTCATGCAACAAAATGCCATCAGAGGGGAAAGAATGGAAGCAAAGACACCACAAATTCTAGTTTCACCTCCAAGATGTGGAGAAACCTCGTGTTTCTCTTTCTGTTCCCATCCTCCTTGGTTTACTACCCCCTTACACAAAGCCAAGAAGGAGAGACAGAGCTTCTAAAATGCCTTGACAACAAGAGCTATGACATTGTGAAATTGATAACGCAAAAAAATGTTTAAATACCCTCCCTGCAGAGCTGTGCTGAGTAAGTCAGGTAATCACTAAGGGGTGCACAACCATTTTATGGGTCATCAAGTGATAAAGCTAATATGCTGCTTAAACTCCCCGGGAGAGAGGTCTCATTTGGTTGCATCAGGCCATTACACAGGGCCATAAAAAAATGCAATTGTTTGATTTGACTAAATACAGGTGAGATGCAATAAACCCCCTTATTTTCCATCCCTTGCTGCGTTATGGCAATCTCAGAGCAGGGGCTGACCTTTTTATTTGGCTGTGAAGCAGGGTTCTCACCTATGGCAGGGTGGAAATAAAACTTAAGTATGTATTTGCTTATGCATAATCTATTAATGGTGCAGCAAGAGGGAATAAAAGGCAAGGGGCCCTTCCAAGATGAGGCCATACAGATTGGGAAGCATGATTTCCCCAGGTTCACCACCAGCATCTTCATATTTAGGGGAAGGGAGAGGAGAGGATGATGGGAAGGGTGGTGAAAAGGGGAATGGATATAAGCATCACCCAACAACAGAGCCAAAAAATAAAAGGTCAAAGAGTGAGAAATAAAAAGAGTGTGGAGAAAAAATAAAAAGAAAAAAACTAAGAAAAAAAAAGAGAAGGACACCAGGAGCATTACATCTTGATCAAGGAATGACTGATAATATTCCAAGTGCACCATCTTTCAGGCCCCTCGTTTGATGACAAAGCACGGCCAGCATCCCACCATCCATTATCTGCTTCCCTCCCTGAGGCAAGTGCATCAATAACACTCCCTCTGCCTCTTGGAGCTGCGTGGTCCCTCCCTCCCCCCTCCAACAACCCCCACTATCACCACCACCAAGTCTGCACCACTGGCCACTGAGAGAGCTGGTGGGCATTTCCATACAGCCCCTGCAGCCCACCAATCTTTCACCCCCTGCTGCTACACAGGAGACATGATTTTAACCAGTTCCTCTCCTCCAGGGATGTTCCATCCATCCCAGAAGGGCTGCAGGAAGAGCAGAGGGTCTGCTCTCTGGTCATAGAATCATAGAATAGTTTGGGTTGGAAGGGACCTTAAAGATCATCAAGTTCCAATCCCCCTGCCATGGGCAGGGAAAATGTAAGGATGTGAGGTCCATCTCACATATAGAACAGTAGAATGGTTTGGGTTGGAAGGGAACATCTAGTTCCAACCCCCCTGCCATGGGCAGGGAAACCTCCCACTACACCAGGCTGCTCAATGCCTCATCCAGCCTGGCCTTAAACATCTCCAGGGAGAAAGGGGGCATCTACAACTTCTCTAGGCAACCTGTTCCAGTGTCTCAGCTCCCTAACCATAAAGAATTTCTTTCTTTACAGACAGTGAAAAAATTTAAAAAGCCTACCAGAATTTTTTTTGCTTGGTTTTGTTTTGTTTTCCCTCTCCCCCAGCTTTTAAATTAACTTACACCCTCATCCTGCTCACCCAGTTCACCCAAGAGTGTGAAAATAGCTGGAATTTGAAGGCAAACATCTTCAAACATCTGTTGCCCCAATTTGACTGGATTAATGGTCTAGTTTGCTCAGCTGTTTGCTGCTCTCTAAGAGCAGAGTTGGTTCCTGGCACACATGGTCCCATCAGCCTGATGGACTGCTCACAGACAGGTATGTCCTTGTCCATGCTTTGGTTTCCTCCCAAAATCCAACAGGGGAATCCATGATACTCCAATTTCATCTCCAAATCCAGCACTGGGCTCCAAGAACCTCAAGTTTCCTCTTGAAATCTACCACTGAGATCCAACAACGTCCAGTTTCCTCTCAAAATCCAGCATGGGGCTCAAGAACACCCCGTTTACTCTCAAAACCCAACAGTGGACTCTGTGACATTCAACTTTCCTCTCCAAATCCAGCACTGAGCTCCAAGAACCTCCAGTTTCCTCTTGAAATCCAGCACTGGGATCCAACAACATCCAGTTTTCTCTGAAAATCCAACATGGGGCTCAAGAACACCCCGTTTACTCTCAAAATCCAACAATGTGCTCCAAGACCCTCAGAAGTCAAAGGTAGGTCTGAACTCTTCACCTGTCAACTCCAGGTGAAGTCACCATGGTTTGGCTTAGGAAGATGAAGTGGACAGGGCACGTGGAGCCTTGTGTGGATCTTCTTGGCAGCTGTTTCAGGAGCTGTGTGGACTTCCTGATAGTTTCATAGGGCTGTTCAAGCCTACAGGCACCAACAGTGGGAATTATTTTAATTAATTAACAACAGACCTTCCCCAAAGCTGTAGATGGAGAGAGATGCAGCTGAGGTGTCGCTGGTGTAGTGAAGATAGGGAAGGCACTATGAGAGGAGGACAGATTTGGAAGATCTATTGGTCAAACCTTCAATTAACAGAAGGTTTAAAAGATCTGAAGCAGACTTGGCTACCTGCCTGGGTTCTCAGCAGCCTCAGGTTGACTCCTGACAGGTTTTTTTCTGTATTTTTCACTTCTTCAGGCCATAGATGTGCAGCTTCAGGTGTGTGCTTCATGGAGACTGCAGAAACCTGGCTGCAGCTATAACATAAGCAGCTCTCCTTTCTCCATCATGCCCAGTCCAAAACCAGTTTGGCCCCACAAACTGGGAGCAATTTTTTTTCCTTCTCTGTTGAGGCCAACCACCACCTGGACACTCAACCTGTTCTTCACAGGTGACCCAACAAAATGGAAAGATGGTGGTGGGATGCTCCTAAGAAAAGCAGCAGAGATTCAGATTCAGTGATGGGTCAGAAAACAGATCAGGTGACTTCCACCATGAACTGCAGGAAAAGGCAACTTAGCTGAAGTCCTTTGAGTCTGAAATCTCAAATTCAAGAAATTAGGAGAATATTGGGAAGAAATTAGGAGAATTTCTATCTCTTAGTAGGGTTCCTCTACTGACTCCCAGGATAAATGGGAGCTGGTACCATCTCCAGTGAAGCTTTGAGAGTGTTACAAAATAAATAGGGATTTTGAGAAGCAAAGCATTCACTTGCATGAGAGAAAGAGAGGGAGAGAGGGAGAGAGAGAAAGAGAAGAAGAGA
>VZTY01028271.1:0-28669 GCA_013400935.1 Turnix velox
CAGTTGGAGGAATATATGTGCCAGCACAGCCAGGCTCTCTTCCTAAAATAGCTTTTTTTGGGCTCAGTGCTCACAAGGTTGAACATTCCCAAAGGTGTCAGGGTGATGCTTTGTTATGACGTCCCACTCTGGCCCATGGAGCAGTGTGATGTCTGCCCTGATAAGCATCACAGGGACTAAATAAACCATGGGGAAATTAATTGATAAATGGTTCTATTCCCTCCCCAAGACTCATAACTATGCCCAGAGAGGCAGCAGAGCAAGGTTCTTGCCTAGAAAAGCAGATTTTTGAGGAGTTTCCTCCACCTTTACCCCAAGCAGGGTGAGGTCCCTCTGGATGTGTATCAACATGAGCCATTTTCCTTTGGCCACTGCGTGGTGAAGGATTTAAATTCGGGATTTTTGCACAAATGGCTTCATTCCTGCCCATTTCTTCACTCCATACTCCTGAAAGACAAGAGTGAAATGGGGTGTTTGTACCCCACAGCTCCACAATCCTCAAATTCAAATCCCTCCCAGGATTTTGGGGCAGGGAGACATGATCCCCATCCAGTGATGGCAGAGGAAAAAGGGATCAACCATTTCCAAACTAGTGAGACCAACTCTGATATTTAATCAAAACCAGGATTTAATTATTTCTTTCCATATCTTGCTGTTTATCTATAGAACCAAGGTGAGGCTATGGGGATGGGGTCTCTGCACCCCTCCAGAGCTTCTGCAACCCACTCCCTCCTGCTGGGGTTTGAACCCACAGCCAAGAGAGGGGGAAAAAATATTATTGAGAAAGGAAAGGGCTCTCCTGGATCAAGATATAGATTAATAAGTCAACCATTCATCTGATAGGGCCACGAGGGAAGGTTTGCAGGTATTCAGCCCCACCACCATTCAATACCTCTGGGCTTTATCTCTTGCCCAAGTAACACAAACATTTATGGAATTACATTTGAAGGCTTTTAAAGGTGTATTTAGAAGGTGTTTTCTTTGAAGTGTTATCTTTGCAAGCTTTCATACACTGATAAAAAAACCCCCTATGTTTAGCTGCCTCGCAGGTAGTACTTGAAAATTGTTGGGTTTGGAGATATTTCACTCTCTTTTGGCCAGGGTTGGAGCAGCCTCCATGGCTCATGAATTTGCCACAGCCCTTTCCCAGCAGGAAAGCAACAGTTTGAAGTCTTCTGTGATGGGACTGATGTGATGGGATGATCTTTGATGATGGGCATCACCCCTGAGGACTGAGCATCATTTCCAGGGAGCTGCAATAACAACACAAGAGCAGCCCATGGAATAAAATGAGAGGTTTTTTTGCAGACATCATGGCTTATGAGAACTTCTTTCCTTCTCTGGAAGGCTTCAGGAGAAGGGAGACAGTCTGGTGAAACAAATTACTTCACTCCAGCCTGGTTCCAGTTAGCATCCCCATCCCTCCTCCCAGCCCTGCCCAGAGATGAAGACGTTGTTTAACAGCTCATCACTCACCAGCAGGCTCCAAGCAGGCAGCCAACACACAGACCCTGAGCCCCATCCCACAGGCTCAAGACTTGACCCAAAGCTCCTTGAGATCCATGGAAAGGCTCCAGTGGAGGGGTTTGGAGCTCAGCAAATATTGGCAGACTCTGCTGAATCTAATGGGGAAGGTTGCTGGCAGCACAGGCTCTGGTGGGTCAAGCAAAAGGAGAAAATTCATTCATCAACCAGGAGGATTTGTCTTCCCTTGAAGTTTCTTAAGGGGGTTGCTCATCAAAGTACCTTCAGCAGGGGAGAAACACCTCTCTACACCCCATCCCAAATACCAGCAGCTCCAGACTGGCAGCAACAGCTTCACAAACAGTTCAAGAGGTGGAAAAATCTCTCCCCATCCCTTTTGCTCCTCTTCCTGTCCTCTCCAGGCTTGTTTCTCCTGACCTCCACCTTCTCCTGGAGCCAAAATCTTGATGCTGGAGCCCAGCCACAGCCACACTCTCCCCAGCCCCACTGGCCCACCCTCATGGAGCTGCTTTCATTCATTTTCTTCCCTTCAAACATAACCCCAGCACCACCTCCACCCTCCAAAATCACCAGGCACGGCTTGTCTGAACGTCTGCCCAACCTGATAAGCCTTTTGGCAACCACCAGAATAAATTGCTCTTCTAAATATGAAAACCATTTTGAATTTGGGGCTGGGGGAGGGCAAGGAGGAAAGGGAAGGGAAGCAAAAGCAAAATTAATCTGCAGGCAAGAGCCTGTGTGATCCCTCTGGCAGGGAGGAGGAGGAGGACTCACAAAATGAGGGATAAATCACAGGGCTGGGAGCAGTCAGTGAAGCTCCTCACTTTTAGGTTTCATTTTCCATGGTCAATTCTGCAAAAAGCAAAGGGTTTGTTGCTTTTTGGAGGCTGATTCCATGTTGCTTTGAGTGGATAATGGAGAGGAACATGCTAAAATCTTCCCCAAAAGGTGTACTGCAGAAGGATCTGGCTCCTGAGGGGAAACCACCAGCATCTCAGTGGGCTTAGAGCCCTCTGGGTAGGGTAGGAAGGTGTAGGGCATGGAGAAACATCCCCACAGCCAACTTTCTGTGCTGACCACCTTTGCTTGATGTCCTCCCAACCCTTTTCAACATCCTTTTCCCTCATGAGAAGAGAAGAAGCTGGGCAAAGGGACCCTACAAAGACCATGGCAGGAACATCTTGATTTGGACACAGCCTTTGGACACAGGTTGGGGAGTAGTTGAACCCAAACCAACCACCTTCAGGGTGTTACACAATGACTTTGTGGGCATCACACCAGGCAAAGGGACCAGCAGCAGTGAGGCTCAAGGCTAAGACTTGGTCTCAGGAGGTTTTGGCCCCAAAAGAACATTACAACATTGGTAGGACCACCGTAGCATGGAAGTGCAAGGTTTTTTTCAGCCCTTTTGTTCACCTCCTGGGTTTGGAGGCTATGGGAAACATCTTCTGGGGGGGACTGCAGCCCAATTGAGCTACTTTTCCTTGCTCAGGTTGGTAATCCACCATCAGAAATTGAAGAATTAGGTTTTCTCCGTGTTTTTTTTTTTATTTTTTCTCTATTAACAGGAGACTGGGTTTGTGGCACAGATGGTTTGACCTTCACTCTTTCCATTTCAAATGGACTTGGGTAAATCCCTCTCCTTTTACTGTGAGTTTTGCTGCTAGTTTTCCATCATGGGGAAGAGACAATGGAAATAAAGTGAGAAAAAAACAACTGAGGCAATTTTAGGGTTCATGTGTTGGATATTCAGTAGTTTCATTGCAGGAGAACTCTGGAACTCATCAAGGAGAACTCTGGAGCATCTTTCTTTCCAAGGCTCTCCTCCAGAAAGTTTAAAATAAGTTTTCTTCTCTTTAAGACTGAGATATTATTGATGGATTAATTACAGGAGGATAAACTATATAGTTGTGTGTTATGAGGAAACCTTTTAAAACCTACCCAAGCATGAAGAGCTGTCATCTTTTCCCAGGTCTTGAGAGCAGGAGCCTTTCCAATGAGGAGCTTTGCTAACGAAGCAGTTGTGAAAAATATTTACTGCCAGAGTTTCTTCAGCTGACATTTCCATCTCCTGTAATTTGCCAAACTCTCTGTGCAATCAGAGCCATTTTCATGGGACTAGAATTTATGGGAAGGGTTGTTTTTTTTCCTTCTCAAAAAAAAAAAAAAATTAAAAAACCCAAAGCATGTTTGGCTCTGAAATTCACACTTAATTTTTTATTTCTTTTTATTTTTTTGGCCAAGGGGGGAGCGAGGGAAAATGGATATTGCAGGAGACAGAGGTGAGATGGAGGAGGAAGAGATAGGAAGGAGTGGGAAGTGTGGAGTTTCTCAAACTAGAGGTCATGACTGCTTCAAAGACAGCCAAGATGTGTCAGAGGACAGCAAGGTCCTCCCCAGTTCAGCTGAGCAGCAGCCAGCTGACTGTGAACCCCATTTCTCCTTCCCCATGGAAGAAAAAAAGATGAATTTTAAGCAGGATCAGCATCTTGGTCCAGCTGGGGTGAGAGTGAAGGCTGGAAAAGGATCCTCTATCCTTGAGCCAGCATGTAGTGATGAAATGGTTAAAAAATATATTTTAAAAAAGCCCTAATTGCATAAATCTCCTTGGAGAAGAAGGGAAAGGCAGAGGTGGAGGAGGAGGGGAGGTGAATCCCAGCACATGCAGCCCATCCTTGCTCCAGACAAGAGGTTGCTTGAAGGTGGATGTGCCAAAAGGAGGGTATTTTTTTATAAAGTTTTAATAAAGTTTTTTAATTTTTCACTTCAACAGACTGATTTGTTGGAAAAACAGCCTGGTCCTTTTCCTGGGGCACCAGCACACCCTGCAAACCACCCACCCCCAGGATCAAACTCTTCTTCAGGGCATTCAGAGAACCCTGGGTTGGGGAAATCTGAGCTTTAGGGATGGGAACAGGTGAATTTAGGTGGGATGAGGAAAACTTACAAGGTGTTTCCTGACTAGGCAAGTTGTGCCAAAGCCAGACATGGACAGCTGAGTTTCCATCATTCCTTTGTGCTTCATTGGGAACAGCTTTCACCCATCTTTGCTGGTGTCTTTGTACTCTCCTGCACGTTTGCAGCACCTTGGAAGGCAAGAGCTGCTCACCCCAGGGGTGTTTGCAGCCCAGATGGTGCTGGTTGAAGAAGGTGAAGGTGAAACTGAGCCAGGGTGGAAAAGACTCATCTGCTTCTCCTTCTAACCCAGAGGAAAAAAAAAAATTACAGCTAAAGGGCAAAGCAGCACCAGTGGGAGGAGGTTTGGGATGAGAGAGGAAAAAGAGAAGGAAAAAGAAAGGTTTTTGCATTAAATTTCTCCACTTTCTGCAGGAATCTGGAAAATATAGCCATGTTGAGAGGCATAAAGGAGGAGAATTGCTCATCTGCTTGATTTCTGAATGACTCAAAGCTGTTCTGCTGGTTTTTGTACAACATGTTTGACAACATCCATCACTGGAGCAGCTCCAGTCCCTGGTTGGACCTGTCCCTGTGGCACAAAGGACTCCACAGTATCACAGCCACCTCCCCAGGAGGCATCAGGTACATCTTGTAGGGCCACAAATGAGCTCCATTTCTTGGACTAAATCTCTCTGATCCCTCAAACTGGCAGCTCCAGGGGAGTATGATGGTATTGACCCACTTGAGAGCAAAGAGATGGGTGTTCTGCCACAGAGCAGAGCTGCGTGAGCATCACACCTTTATCTGCTCTCACCATTGATTTGGAGCCTCTACAGGCCCCCATCACCTCCAGGTAGGTCCTTTTCATTGAAGAAAGACCTGCTCAGAAAGCACTGACACCTTTCTCTGCCCTTGAAACTCTTCCATCTGGGAGGTGATGCCTTTCTCTGTGGGTTTTTGTGGTTCCCCAAGTCCATTTTCTGCCTTAGGATTCATTTTGCCCACATTTCTTAAGAAGGACAGGACACTAAGAAGCATCTCATCAATGGGATGGCTCAGAGGAGCTGTTTTCCTCTCCAGGAGGAGTGAAATTGGAATGCCACCAGGATTTTTGCAGTGATGACAACTTCCAACCTTCTCCCACTGTGATTATATTGGAAATTTAAGGTGGGTAATGCCTTAAAACAAGGCTTTTCCAAGCAGAACACTTTGTGGGGGTGTCCTCCAGGATTAAAACCCTCTCACTTTCGTTCTGTGTCACCTCTTCCACCCCACACCAACCTAGTGTGAAACCACAGAGCACCAAGACAGGATGCCTTGCTTAATTAGGATGATTTAAATCATTAGATCACTTCAAAACAACTAGTTTAGCTTGGCTTCTCCTTCTTTTACAGGGCATTTCTAGGCAACAAAAACATCCTCCCTTTGCTTTTCCAGGTGAGGATGTCCCTATATCCCTGGTGCAGGGACATCCCGTCCACGTTCCCATCTCTCTACCGTCGGGGCTGAGCCGGTTCCGAAGTGGGCGAGCAGCCTCTGGTGGCTGCTGGCTGCTATAGGCACAGCTCGGTGACAGCTTTCAGGATGGGATGGCTTTAAAAAGGGAAAATTTAATTATTTCATTGCTTGGTTTTAATTATCTCCCCCCCACCAGCCTCTTTTCATCCTGCAACCCACCCAAAGAAGCTCAGGGATGCTCTCCAGGAGATCTCACAGGGGTTTTCCAGTACATGAAGAGGCTACAGGGAAGATGAAGAGGGGCTTTTTGCCAGGATTAGGGGAAATTATTTGAAACTAGAGAAGGGCAGGGTTAGATGAGACATTAGGAAGAAGTTCTTCCCCATGAGGGTGGTGAGACACTGAAACAGGTTGCACAGAGAGGTGGTGGAGACCCCATTCTTGGAGACATCCAAGGCCAGGCTTGGTGAGGCTCTGAGCAACCTCATCTAGTGCAGGGTGTCCCTGTCACCTCAGAGGGTTGGACTAGATGGCCTTGAAAGATCACTTCCCACTCTGATTTTATGATTCTAGTGGGGGGTGTCCCTGCCTATGGCAATGGGGTTGGAACTAGATGATCTTGAAGGTCCCTTCCAACCCAAACTATTCTATGATTCTGTGCTGCTCCCCAGCTGCTTGTCTGTGCTGTGAGAGGAGCTCTGGGCATTAGTCAGTTTGATCTTACATGATTTTAGGAAAAAATTTAGGGTTGGAACCAGGTGATCTTCAAGTTCCCTTCCCACCCCAACTATTCTGAATGCCAATATCACCTGCAAGAAGACGGACTAGGTGACCTTTACAGGTCCCTTCCAGCCCCAAGTATCCTGTGATTCCAAGAATGTCTGGACTAGGGAATTCAGGGCTAGAAATGGGCACATATCAAGCAGGCTCATCATTGTCACCACAAACCCAACTGAAGCACCAAAAGAGGGGGACATTTCACCTACATCAATACCTGAAAGGGTCCTACAGAAAGGCTGGGGTAGGACTTTTTAATAGGGTCCGGGATGGTGGGACTAGGAGGAATGGATGCAAATTGGAAGAGGAGAGATTGAGGATGGAGATAAGAAAGAAGTTCTTTACTTTTAGGGTGGTGTGACACTGGAAGAGGTTGCCCAGAGAGGTTGTGGATGCTCCCTCAACCCCTGGAGGTGTTTAAGGTCAGGTTGGATGAGGCATTGAGCAACCTGGTCTACTGGGAGATGTTCCTGCCCATGGCAGGGGGGTTGGATGAAGGAAAAGATGAATTCCCAAAAATGCCTCCACCCTAGATTCTCAGCTTCTCAGCACAGGTTTCTATTTCATTTAATTTCATTTCTATTTCATTTTATTTGGCCTCAAAATGTACTTCAGGAAAACAATGGTGTCCTGTGAAGTTACATTAGCAGGAAGGGAAATGCCACCAGCTCCCAAGCTACTGCAGGTGACACCATCTCCAGTATCACTGTCACCTGCTCCACTTGACACCATGGGTGTACCCTAAAATTAAGTATTGATCTCTGCTCCCCTTTCACCTGATTCCTCCTGTCCATCAGTGGTTGCTAATAAAGTGTGAATGCTTTTGTCAGGGCTGTGAAGGATCTAAATGGGCTTTAAGTAGCCTCAGCTGGCGCTTCCAACCCTAAATCTGGCCAAGGAACCCATTTAAGCCCAGCCATGGTGCAGGATGCTGGGTTCTAGCACTGTAAGTGTGATTTGGACCTTTGGATGAAGCTCGTGGTCTCTGGTTCTGCCCTGCTCCTCACTTGGCTGTTGCAGCCCAACCTGAGGGAAGGAACCCCCTCATTGCAGTCACTGGCTGTCCTTAATCTTCTGTGGTGGCCCTCTCAGTGGCAACAGGTATGTGCTTTCATGGAGTTCTTACATAAAACAGGAAGATACTGGGGTTTTTTTCCTATAGAAAAAGGGATGATAATTATTTATTGGTTTGGTTTTTTTTAAATTTCTGAGTTTACAAATTATGTCCCATCTAGATCTTCTGGACTTCCCACCTGAAAGCAGAGCAGACTTTGGTGGAATCTTGGTTCCTGTGAACAGTCTGCAACACCTGCAAGACAAGGTAGGGATTATTGAGCAGCACATCATTCATACTTCCCAAAAATGTTTGTTTTTCTTCCACATGGAATAGCACAACCCTCCTAGGCTGCTACCTTGAGCCTCTTAACACCACACAAGGTGCTGCTACCACTAAGCCCTCCTTCCAGAACTTCCTTTCCCAAAGCTCCAGTGGAAGATGGTGATAGAGCCATTGCTGAGATAGTGGTGGTGGTGTCTCTGTAGTTTGTGTTGTGTCCCATCACCCCTGCTGCAGGTTGTACCCCATGCTCCCTGTATCCCACCATCTCTCCCATGGTGTCACCAGGCTGGGCTGAGTGAGGAGATCTCTGCCCTGTGGTTGTTATCAATCCTCTCCCAAGCACTAGCCTGAGGTATCAGATCATATTGAGTAATCAATGAATCATAGAATAGTTTGGGTTGGAAGGGACCTTCAAGAACATCGAGTTCCAACCCTCCTGCCATAGGCAGGGACACCTCCCACTACATCAGGCTGCTCAGTGCCTCATCCAGCCTGACCTTAATCCCCTCCAGGGATTGAGGGGACATCCACAACCTCTTCCATTATCTCACCACCTTCACTATAAAGAATTTCTTTCATCTTTCCAGCCTAAATCTCCCCTTTTCCAATTTATATCCATTATTCCTAGTCCTTCCATCACATATCTTATCAAAAAGTTCTACCCCAGCCTTACTGTAGCCTCCTTCAGGTAGTGAGAAGCTCCTCTGAAGTCCTCTCTGAGCCTTCTCTTCAAGCTGAACAACCCCAACTCCTTCAGCCTGTCTTCATAAGTTGCTCCAGCCCTTTGGTCATCTTGGTGGCCTCTTCTGGACCTGCTCCAATAGCTCAGTGTCCTTCTTATGTTGAGGGCTCCAGAACTGGTCACAATACTCCAGGTGGGACCTCACCAGAGCTGAGTAGAGGGACAAAATCGTCTCTCTTGACCTGCTGGTCACACTTCTCTTGATGCAACCCAGGATTTGGTTGTCCTTCTTGGCTGCAAGAGCTCAATGTTGAGTTTGTCATCCACTGAATCAACCTCTAATTGCCATTTCTCTTACTAAAACAAAAAATCCCAAAAGAAAGAAGGAATAAAGAAGCCAAGGCTTTCCTCTGCCTATGGGTGGTGGCTTCTGAGATGCCTGGGATGGAAAGTCACCCCATGCTTTAGTCCCTCTCTCAGAGGAAAGTGCCAGGAATTCCATGCACGTTAGAGCAACCACCAAACAGTCCCTACAGGTCTGCCCAGGTCCAGGGCTCACCAAGTGGCTGCTTGTTTACTTGCCACCCATTTCCATAGCGTGGGTGTGCAGCCACCTTCCTGGGAGCCCCAGCTGCTCCCCCACCTGCCCAACCTGTCCCTGCATGGACCACAAAGCCCAAAGCCACCCAGAGCTGCAGGTGGACCTCAGGATTGCTGCAGGGAAACTCTGCCAAGGATGCTGAGCATCTCACTGGGCTTTCTTCAGGAGCTGGCTCAGCAGCTGGGGTGTAAATCAGTGGGGTGACAGTGTTGCTGGTGGGATGTCACCTCTCTGGAGGTATTTAAGGCCAGGCTGGATGAGGCATTGAGCAACCTGATGTGGTGGGAGGTGTCCCTGCCAATGACGGGGGTTGTAACTCAATCTTGAAGGTCCCCAACCCAAACTATGTGACTTCATTGGGACTGGACTCTGGGGATGCCCAGTTGCACTTTGCACAGTGTGTCTACCCCAGAGGATGACCTGGAGGAGAAGAAATTCAGCTTTGATGCTCCAAATCTCCTTTCCAAGGAACTCTCCTTGTCCTCCAACACTGGAAATATCTCAGGGAGTCCACCCTCCCCACCTCACATGTCCTATTAAGCAACATGGACATGTCCCTTCTGAGCATGGAGGTGGCCACACCAGCACAACAGGGTCCTGCTTGTGCAGCTCTGGGCCAAGTGTGACATGCTGTCTGGATCTCAGGAATGGAGGGAACACCTTTTTATTGTTATTTTTCTTATTGGTGCCAGGCTGATGGTGAGGAGATACATCTCCTGCTCTCACAGCCACTGTGATCTGCAGGGATGTGGGGGAAGCCTGTCCCTACCCCAGCCTGGGTAAGGGAATCCCAGCCAGATTTTTTCCTGGGGGATGCTGAAAGAGCTGCACTTCAAAGGCTCAGGATGTGTGTGTCCACGTTGCCTTGGGCTCCACCAGCCCACGGTTTGGGCTGGAAACTGCTTGTGTCAGCAGCTGGAGCCAGGAGGCAACAACCTGAGTTGAGTTGGGGCTGCTGGCCAAGATCAGCATCCAGCCTTTCCCTCCTGTCCCCAAAGCACCTCCATCCTCTGAAAAAAAAACCCTAAGAGACAGTCCAGCACCTTGGGCTTCCATCCTACACTTGCAAGTGGCCATTTGAGTTAATCTGGGCATGTTTCTTCCTCTACCCCATAGTTTGAGCTGCTCCACTTTTATCGGGTGCTAATTGCTGTCACATAGATGTCCCTGCCCATGGAAGAGGGGTTGGAATTAGATGATCTTTCAGGTCCCTTCCAACCCAAAACCAGTCTATGGTTCTGTGATCTTTCAAGTCCCTTCCAACCCAAACCCAGTCTATGATTCTGTGATCTTTCAGGTCCCTTCCAACCCTAAACTAGTCTATGATTCTGTGATCTTTCAGGTCCCTTCCAACCCATACCCAGTCTATGATTCTATGGACTTTCAGGTCCCTTCCAACCTGAACCAGTCTAGGATTCTATGATTCCAACCCAAAACCAGTCTATGGTTCTGTGATCTTTCAGGTCCCTTCCAACCCAAAACCAGTCTAGGATTCTTTAAGGTCCCTTCCAACCCAAAACCAGTCTAGGATTCTTTAAGGTCCCTTCTAACCCAAAACCAGTCTAGGATTCTCTGATCATTCAGGTGCCTTCCAACCCAAAACCAGTCTCTGATCATTCAGGTCCCTTCCAACCCAAAACCAGTCCAGGGTTCTGTGATCTTCAGGTCCCTTCCAACCCCAACCAGTCCATGATTCTGTGATCTTTCAGGTTCCTTCCAACCCAAAACCAGTCTCTGATCATTCAGGTCCCTTCCAACCCAAAACCAGTCTATGATCTTTCAGGTCCCTTCCAACCTAAACCAGTCTATGATTCTGTGATCTTTAAGATCCCTTCCAACCCTAAACCAGTCTATGGTTCTTTCAGGTCCCTTCCAACCCTAAACCAGTGTATGATTTGATTTTTTTTTTCTTTTTTTCCCTTTCTCTCTGAAGGAGTTGAGTTATATAAAGAGGTGGGGGAAAAGGGGAGGGAGGAAAAAAAAGTAATTCCCATCTTCCTGGTGGATGAATGATTGCAATGGGGCTGTTTGCTCACACACACGATTGACTTCACAACCAACAGCAACAGGTCCAACTGTAATTATGGGAAAACAATCAAATCCCTATCTGGGTTCAGGCCCTACTGGTCTTGCTGCTTTTTTCTCCTGTGCTGGAGCAGAACCTGTTGGGTGGCTTCAGGGAAGCTGAACCTCCTTTCTGCTGCCGGGGCAAAGAAATGTGAACCGGTAGAGCCAGTTGGACAGCAAAGGAGAGGAGAGAAAAAAAAAAAAAAAAGAATTATGGCTTTTTGTCTCTGTGAGTTCACCCACACGGCTCAGTCCTTTCTCCAGCTCCAAGGGTGACCAGCTCTTCCATTGCAGCTCCAGGAGCTAAAGAAGTGGAGGGTGAAACGTGGTGACAGCCCCCTTCTCCACCCCCATGTGAGTATTGTGTTTGCATTGATTTTTATCCATCCCCTGGCATCCCCTGCTGGGTTTTTGGAGTTGGCTTGAGCTGCTTTGTGGAGATTTGCCCAAAATCTCCCCACTGAGAGCTTGTGACTTGGTGCTGGCAGCTGGACACAGCTCCACATCCCATCTGATGGGCACAAGCTGTGGTGTCAGGGGGTTGTTTGCTTTTTTGTGCCTTCTCGGAGGTGGGGGAGGAAACTTTTTGGGGGGGTTTTCTATCAGCTGGGGGAGATGATGCTTTGTCACAAAGTGGTAGCACCTCCACGGGGCTGGTGTGGAGCTACTGCCCTGCTTAGACCCCAGGGCTTTTCCACCAGAAAGCTTTTCTTCTGGCATTTTGAGCAGGAAGGTAACAAGATATCTTGGAATCTGAAATACAAAGAAATGGCATCTGGTTCTAACTTGGTGAAGTAGCTGGAGGAGGAAGGGGAGAGAATTTTGGGGGTTTGTTTGAGTAGGGGGAAGACTGGTTGCATTTCTATCCGGAGAGCAAAGAGTGGAGGCAATGATATCCAGGTTTTCCCTGAGCAAACATCCGGGCTGGGTGACAGAGCTGGGTCTGTGGCCACCGTGGGAGTCTGTGGGTTGGCAGCAGTGGCCAGGATGGGATCATCGAAGTGTTAATGCCCAGCTTTGGGGGGCATCACCCCTTTTCTACATCTTGGGCAGAGCTGTCCTGCACAAAACCATGCAGATCTTGGCGGTGAGGGTGATGGGGGTCCATTCCCACCTCCAGTTGTGGGGTATATCTCTGTTGTCAGGGCTAGGATGAAATTTTTTCCCCTCTTTCTTTCTGTGACATGGATTGCAGTGACCCCCACTAGCTGGGTGAGGTGTCCCTTTGTTCCTCCCACCTTCAGGCCTTTTGTCCCCACTGCATTCCTTGTGGGACATCCTGCTGGTGCCCTCCTGGGGAGTGCAGACACGCTCCTGTGGGCTGTGTAAATATTCTGTAACACTAGAGCTCACCCCAGGCATGAGGTGTTGATGCTTCTGGGGGGTGTTGTTCCTCTTCCCTCCTTTAAATCCATGTGGAAGGACACGCTGGTGGGATTTCAGGATGTCCTTCCAACCCAACCATTCTATGGTCTGTGTTGCCTCCTATTTTGGTGTTGTGGGGTTGGTCTGTCCCCATTGCCTGCTTGTTGTCCCCCCTTGCTGGAACAGTCCCATGATAGAATCCTAGAATAGTTTGGGTTGGAAGGGACCTTAAAGATCATTGAGTTCCAACCCTGCCATAGGCAGGGACTTTTTTAATTATTATTTTGTTTATAATAAGGTTCATGATGGAGAAATCCCCCAAATCTCTTAAAGAGGAGATGGCCAAAGATCATCTTCATGGCATCAGTGGAGGAGGACTCAGGAAGCTGATGGCATGGTCTTGATTCAAAACCCAGCTTGGTCAGTGAAGTGTCCCCAGCACCAATGTGTCACCAAGGATTTGGGACAAGCAGAGATGCCTCAGCCCATAAAAATGCCTGGTTGTGGCTGTCCCACTTGTTGGGTGGCACAGTGTGGGGTTGAGCTGGTAGGAGAGGACTTGTCCATGATGCTGCAGTGGGGCAGAGCTGCTTTGGAGAGGACAAAGTCACTCCTTTGAAGTTGTTGGGGCTCTGCCCAGCAAGGTGGGGAAGTGTAGTCTTGTGTAAACCTATCAAAGAGGCAGATATTTCCCAAATACCACATCTCCCATGGAGATCAGATCTGTAGAGGTGAGATGATGCCCAAAATCAGCAGATATGGGGGTTGTGAGGAGCTGTGCTGAGGAGGTGACCAGCTCTGCTAGGCAGAAGTTCCTGGTTAAGATGGATTTTCATGCCTCTTGTCCCATGGAAGACCTTTTTGCCCAAGCAGGACCAGAAGTGATGGGTTCTACATCCATCAGGAGCAGCATGTGGGTTCTGTGATGTTCTGCTGACAAAGTCTCCTGCCACAGAGGAGGAGATAGTGAGACCAAGATGCTCCTTAGGCATTACGGGGTGAGACCACCATCCACCAGAGCTTCCCAAGGTATTTACCCTTCACTTTCCCTCACTGAGGGCTTGGGATTAGGTCTGGAGGAGGCAATGGATGAGTGTTGGCCATGCTGGACGCCAGCAGTGACCCCCCAATGGGGCCTTGAGGTATTCTCTGAGCTTCACCACTTACTTCCCCCATGAAAACCCCTGGAAAATGTGATAATGCTTCTATTCCCCACTTCCCACAGCAATTTGAGGTGTTAATGAAGCGATGTTAATAGAAGCTCTGGTTGCCCCAAGATGCAGGGGGCAGATAAGTGGCTGCTCTTCATCTCCTGAATCCTTTCATGTGCATGGAGATGCTTGTAAATCCAGACAAAGCCCACCACAGCATGGACAGCAGATCCATGGAGTGTCCCTCCTCACCAAGCTGTAAGAAGGAGAAAATTTTGGCTTCAAAACCACAGCAAAGCAGCAGAGAGCTGTTGGTGGAAGGATCTGGAAGGAATATGGAGGACAAAGCCACCTTCCTATTGGGGACAGCAGAAGAACAGACCCTTGAATTGCTCGCCTTGGTCCATAAAAACTCTACTTTGTGGATATATTCAGGTTTTTCAGAGATTTTTATTGATCCTGCAGCTCCAGGCCAGCAAAGAATTTTTGTTTTGGGAGGAGAAATGTCCCTGTGCCCAGAGGACAAAAGGACACCCATTGCCTGGAGGCTTCTCAATCACAAATAAGATAATGGGAGAGGAAGAAAAATGTTGCTTTGGTGGTTGTCACAGCAGGCAGAGAAGCAGGAGCTGCTCCCAAAGGGGACCAGGGTGACAGGGGAAAAACTGAGCTGGTTTTGTGGTGTCTGGGGCTGTGCTGTGTCATGGCATCATGCTTTGTAGGATGGAAGAAAGTAGGTGAAGAGGCTGGAACTTGGAGAATTTGTGCTTTTCCTCCTCTCCCTGCCTTGAGACATGAGCAGGGGCAGCATCTCTTGATGCTTCTGGTCCTATCGAGCTTCTTGTTGGTCTCCAGCAAACCCTTGTAGCTCCACAGCTGGTGGGATCCCCATCCTAAAGCCAGTGGAGAGGACCCTGGGGCAGGGTGTCTGTGGCAAAAGGCTCGATGCAAACCAGCCCTAAGGCTGGTAGAGCAGCAGAGAGTGGCTGCCCTATTCTAGGGAGGATTTTCGGGTTGTGTGAGGTAGAAGAAGGCACCTTGTCCTCCTCCTCCTCCTCCCTGGCTAAAGCTGCTCCTCCTGTCTCACCTGTTTCAAGGGTGGTTTTGCAACCTTCCAGCCCCTATCTAACACCAGCAGGATGGAAAAGCAAGCTCAGGGCTCCATTTTAGGGCAGCCCATGCCATGTTAAAGTTTGCAGATTAAAAAATACTCAGCAAAAGAAGCAAAAAATCCCCAACACACCAAAAAAAGCCCTCCTTGATCTGCCAAGCCTTGGGTACATCAGTGAAGCAGATCAGCTTCACCCTGGCACTGCAGAGTTTCCATGAGTGCTCAGGCAGCTTTTCTGAGTAGAAATTCAATTTATAATTCTAAAATTAGAGCAAGAACACAGCAGGGGGAGCCAAGAAAAGAAAGTTTGGCTGGGGAGAGCAGCAGTGCCCAGCAATAGCCCAGGAGAAGGTATGTGCTGCATGGATCCAGCCTCGTGCTGAACAAATCCAGCACTGCTGGCGGTTGTAAATCCATGTAAATCCATGATCCAAGTGTCATAACTTCAGAGTGCTTCTAATTTTTTTTAATTTATGTCCTTTTTTTTAAACAATTTAAGCTTGTTTAGCTAATGAGCTGCATTATTCTCCTCAAAGGAGTCTGTGCTTGATGGCTGGCAGTATGAGAGATGGTGACAAGAGGCCAGGAAGACCCTGGGGACCAGGGGATGGGGACATCTGTGTTGTCAGGACCTGTCTGAGTCTCTTCCTTCCCAAATCCCCTGTCACAGGCTAAGAAATATCATCCTTGATGTTTTTTTTCCCCCTGGCTGCAGCATCCTGCCCCAAAGAATGATGCCAGTGGCACCAAGGCAATGTTAGAAGGTTCCTCATGCGTGAGAGGTGATGAAATGAGGACCCCATGTCCTGTCCCAGACCTTGAGTTGAGCATCAGGGGACAACAGAGAGCAGGTGAGCAAAGTCACCATCAGCAAACCCCCTTTTTTATGGGTTTGGGCTTTCCAAATCCCTCAGATTTGGGCTGGATGAAGAGGGTTTTGCCTTTGGTCCCTGACACTGGGGTTTGCAGAGGGCACCCATCACTTTGAAATACACCCAACCCTGCCAAAGGGCTCCTCCTGGCCCCATCCAGCCCCGTGGGTGTATATTACAGTGACAGCTCTGGAAAGAGCTCAGGGCTGTAAATGAAATCCCTGTCTTGGGGAGTGAGCTCCACACTCAGGGATTCTGTGCTCTGGTCTCCATCAATACATCTCCCTCAATAAATCCTTCCTAGCTGGGGTGGAGGAACTCGGGGAGGGGGGGTTGCAGCTTCATTCATGCCTGGATCAGTCCATACTGGGAAAGGAGGGAGTGAAACTGGGAGTCTGGGTAAAAAATACATGGGGAGTGAGGGGAAAGGGAAAGGAGGGAGTGAAAATGGGAGTCTGGGTAAAAAATACATGGAGAGTGATGCGGAAGGGAAAGGAGGGAGTGAAAATGGGAGTCTGGGTAAAAAATACATGGAGAGTGATGCGGAAGGGAAAGGAGGGAGTGAAAATGGGAGTCTGGGTAAAAAATACATGGGGAGTGATGGGGAAGGGAAAGGAGGGAGTGAAAATGGGAGTCTGGGTAAAAAATACATGGGGAGTGATGCCTGCAGCAGCAGAATCCAGACCTGGCACTGAGATCTGGGGCTGTCCCTACACCTTCCACATCCCAGTAGAGCCCATCCTCCCTTAGAAAGCCTAGATGGTACCTTCTCAGGACATCCCAGCTGGACCCAAAATTCCCAGTGATACTCAACCCTCAGTGACACCAGTCCCAGAGGGAGAAGAAGGGGCTGATGGCATCATGGGGAGGCTGTGCAGCTGGCTCTGCTCCCAGTTGTAACCCCTTTCCCAGTCTGCAGCACTGGATAATGCAGTGGAAATTGTTGTCTGAGCTCTTCAAACCCCCCTCAACCAGCATTTGGGGCATCAGCCTTGTGATGGGTTGTACCAAGATGCTTTGCCCAGGGGCAGAGCCAAATCTGAGGACTCCTGGGGAAGTTAACACCTTTTCATCAGGGTTTGGGGGGGATTGAGCCAAGGATTATAATTTCAGCTACAGGTTTTGGGGGCTGAGCAGCCCAGAATCTCTTCCCAATCCCATTTCATGGTAGCTGTGGGAGCCAGGCTGTGCAGTGGCTTTCCACTTGCTGGGAAGTAGAAAACAACAAATAATTTCTCTTTTTAAAATTTTTTTTTCTTTTAAAAATCTATCTCCAAACAGCAAGAGCTCTGTTTTGTTTGCTCTAAAGGCAAGGGAGGTGTTTTGTGGATCTGAGCTTGCCCTGAGCACCCTCCAGCCGAGCTTGCCGGCGCGTGCCTCTCATTTCTTTTGTAAAATCAGATGCTTTAGGGGAAAAGTTTCTTCTTCCAGCTCTTCGTGCCCACAATCTTGCATATGCAAGCGAGCAGGCACACCTCTGCCCTGCATGCAGATAAAGGCACAGGCTGGGAGTGTGCTGGAAACTTCCTGCTGCCACTTTCCTGCTGTAAAATCCAAGTCTCAGCTGAATTCTTTCACCTCTGAATGGTGGAGAGGAAGTTTTCTCCCTGGTTTTAATTGTGTGGTTGAAGCATCCTGGTGCTTCCTTAGGATGGAGATTGTTGGCCATGACTCTGTAACTGGATGAATTTTAGGAGCAAATTTCCATCCATGTGGTTTGGATGGTCAAGGAGGAAACCCCAGGGCATCAGGCAGGGTTTTGGTGACCTGCCCTGGGAGAATGGGATTATCCCCCACCCCAAACTCCATGGGACCTCTTCCACGATGCTCTGCAGGGATGCTTAGACAGCACAGTGTGGGAGAAGAACTTGCAAGGCTGGTTTTGCAGGGAGTGTGGCCAGACAGGAAGACTGTGGTTAACAATAGATTATGCTAACGACAGGCTTAACCATGGGTCAGGTAGTTGGCTCTGAATGAGAAGTCAATGGGAAGGTGATTATGGGGTTTGGAGGCTAGGGCGGATCCAAACTAGTGATAAAAAAGCCTGTATATAAGAGAAAAAAGGATTTAAAAGCTCAGTGCGGTGGGAAAATCTCCTCGTCTCAACATCTCGTGGAGTCTGAGCATCCTTCATTGGCAGAAGAGGTGATGCTTGAAAATCTCCAAGAGCTTGAAAGAGGCAGAATTGATAGAGACGGAGACAATTCAGTCATCTCAGTGGATCATAAAGAGAGAGGTGAACAGCTGGGGAAGTTTTTAAGATGGGTTTTTAAGATGATTTTTGGTGAGACACTGGAAGAGGTTGCCCAGAGATGTTGTGTGGGGGCAACCTGATGGTTTGGAATAAGCCAAAGGGAGGAGACACAGGTTTAGATCAAGGAGCTTTGGGAATTAGGGCTTAGATGCTGTGGAAACATCACCCATGGGGAGGGGATGGATGGATGGGTGGATGGGTGGATGGATGGATGGATGGATGTTTTTAAGATGGATCAACAGATGATTTTGGTGAAACACTGGAATAGGTTGCCCAGAGAGGTTGTGGATGCCCCCTCGATCCCTGGAGGCGTTTAAGGCCAGGCTGGATGAGGCACTGAACAATCTTAAGAATAGGATAAAATTCTTACAAAACTTCTTAGCTTTCAGGGCTTTTTATTTGCCTCATGCTTTTCCCAGCTTGAGAGCTGTGGTAGGCTGCTCTCCTCCTGTAGTTTGAGGGTCTTTTCAACAAAGAAAAATGGAAAAAAAGAGGGTTTTTTAAGAAGCAAGCACTTTATTTGGGAATTATCCAACACTACTAAGTGATGGCACTGAGTTCCAATTCCTCAGTGGAGAAACTGAGCCTGGAGTGGGAGGTGGGACCCTGAATTTACGGAAATTAGGTTTAAACTGATCAAAAAAACCAAAAGAAAAGTTTGATCTGTTTTTTTTTTTTCAGCTGGGCTGTCAGTTCTCCCATTTTCCAAGCCAATGCTCTTCATTTTGCCCTTGTCCTCAGCCCCAGACTGAGGGGAGGTGGACAAACACTTCCCATCTGAGCCTGTTGCTTTGTGCATGTTTGTGATTTAACAAGTTATTTCACTTCATGTTTGGACTTTGCCTCGTTTCTATGATTTTCCACGATGTTGTGTGCAGGAGAAACATCTCGCTTATTAAATGTTTTCTTTCTATTTTAGACTGAAAGCTGAAAAACTTGAGGAAACCCTGGGGGGTGTGTGTGTGTATATCTCAGCTCTGAACATGACCATGGAGAGTTTTGCTGAATTCCTCAACAAGCTCAAGGAAATCCATGAGAAAGAGGTCCAAGGTAAGGAGTTACAAGGACTTTTATTTTTAAAATTGGCCAATATCCATTTCTTTGTGATGCTGCCTTGGCCCTCCTGGGTTTGGAATAACCCAAAGGGAGGAGATGCAGGTGTAGATCAAGGAGCTTTGGGAATTAGGGGCTCAGATGCTGTGGAAACATCACCCATGGGGATGGATGGATGGATGGATGGATGGATGGATGGATGGATGGATGGATGGATGGATGGATGGATGGATGGAGATGCAGCCCAGCCCTTAGAAGACCACACTGTCTGACAGGACCTCAGGATGGTTTAGAGAATTTCAGTGGAAAATTAGTTTTACTAAGAAAATGAGTAATTTTTTGGATGATGAGGAGAAGAGGGCATTCCTGCATCTGATATCCCATCTGTGTCAATCCCACTTGCTCCAAGCTTTAGTCACAAGAGATTTGGCTTCTTTTCTGCTGAAATGGGCTGAGAAAAAGGAGAATTGGGAGTTCTTCAGAAGTGATGAGTTCACCCACTGGCATTTTCTCTGGACAATGGGGATTGGAGTCTTTTTGGATACTCAGGAATTAAAGGGAAAGTGGAAAAAAACCCACATAAATCAATGACCGAAGCAGCAGAAGCATGAGGCTCTGTTAGAGAAAACCTGAATAGTTTATTCCTCCAGGGAATCAATTATTCCTGGAGTTGTACATTATTAAAATAAGAACCATTAGGTTAAGCAAGCAAATGCCAAATCCAATTGCTTTCCCATTAGAGTAATTCCCAGTATCAGTGTTAGCAACAAAACATCAGAGCTTTTGGAGGCATCAGGCTTATGAATTCATTCTTCTCTCTTGTAATTCCAAGCCAGGCAAGATTTAGAGGGAAACAATGAGCAAATTATAGATGCAAAATGGAAGAGGGGAGATTTAGGATGGAGAGAAGGAAGAAATTCTTTATGGTGAGGGTGGTGAGACACTGGCAGAGGTTGCCCAGAGAGGTTGTAGATGGCCCCTCAATCCCTGGAGGTGTTTAAAGCCAGGCTGGATGAGGAATTGAGCAACCTGGTGTAGTGGGAGGTGTTCTATGAACTTAACCCACATGTTTAGATATATTTTGCATCAAAAGGATTGGACATGATGAAACATCTGCAGATCCACCAAGGAAAATTGTCCTTGTCCAACCATAAAGATGTTTTGCAGCCCTTAGAGTTCTAAAACCTGGGAAATGTGTGCTGCAAAGAAGAAATAATAATAAAAAAACCCCTGAAACAGGCTTTGGGGTGAGAGGGAAATTAAAATTAAATAGTGGAAGTATGAAATGTCATTATATTTGTACAAATTACCCAGTGATTTCAACTCTATTTAACATAGGCAGTGTGTTCTTCCTTCTGGGGAGTAAAGTTTGTAAACTGATGGGGTTTCTGCAAAGCCAGGGCACCCTCCTGATGTTGCGTCACTACATTTTATTTCTGAGTGCTGAGGAATTGGCAAGGAATACCCACTTTTCTGTCCCTGTTCCCAATTGCAGGTCTGCAGAGCAAGCTGACAGAGCTGACAGCAGAGAAGTGTCGGTGAGTAGAGGGCTTGTGCTGCTTCATTTTCATTTCTCTTGGGGCTGATTGAGTCAGAAACCATCCCTGTCCTTTTTGGCCCTGTCACATTTCATCCTTTTGGTGAACTTTTTGCTCTCTAGAGCTGGAGGTGGAGCCAACCCATCTTCAATTTGCTTTCCCAACAACAGGCACTGCTCATGCCATCAGGTCTGGCTCTCTTGAGAAGTGATGAAAAGGGATGAAGCAGCTGCCAGCTCCAAAGGGGGGGTGTCACAAGGCAATATCTGGGTTCTGCCACATCAGTTTCCCCCTCTACAACATTAATATCCCCCCTGCCACACAAGCAGAAGCTATTCAGCCACACCAGCATGAGGATCATGGGGGGTGACATATAAAGGGGGTGGGACAAACCTAATGACTCTCTTTTCCTTGTTATGTTTCTTCTATTAGTGATGCTCAGAGAATGGAAGAGCTGTTTACAAAAAATCACCAACTAAGGGAGCAACAGAAGGTCCTCAAAGAGAATGTGAAGGTGTTGGAGAACAGGTCAGCTTCATTTTTCTACCTGGGAAACTCTTGTTGAGAGTGAATGTAACCCCCAAAGGGGAGAATTTGGGGTTTGCTTTGTTTCCAGAGACACTGGGGCTCAGAACCCCCCCACACCTTATTTTTTTGCTCATAATTTTGTTGCTGGGAGCACTGGGGGAGCCTGGACACCTGTAGAAAGGCTTTTCTGGGCATGGTGGGGCTGGATTTGGGAGGGTTGGAGGGACACCAGGGCTGGGCTCTTTGAGTGATAACTCCTCACCCCAATTTTGGGAACACAGGAGCTTATTTTCCCCCATGGGTAGTGTTTGTTAAGCTGTTGGATATGGGTTTTATTTCCTCCCCTCCACAACTAGGTTGAGAGCAGGTCTCTGTGACAGATGCATGGTCACCCAGGAGCTGGCAAAGAAGAAGCAGAATGAGTATGAGACCTCCCACTTCCAGAGCCTTCAGCACATCTTCATCCTCAGTATGTACTCCTGTCTGCACTTACTGGAGAAATTTGGGGTTGGGGAGGGAGGAAGGAGTCAATTAAAGTGTTGGGGGAGTGAGAAATAAGAGCAGAATGGATGGCAGCCCACATTCTCCATGGGACAGACAAGGCAGCACGTTGGGGTGGGTTGTAGCTCTTCACACCTCCAAAAAAATGAGGGATGATGATGGTGAGAGCTGCCCTGAGCTGGCCAGGCCATGGCAGCAGCTGCAAAGATGCATCTGGCAGCTTAGAAGCAACACTCTGGCGAAAGACAGGGAAGTCACAGCAGCAGCTCGGCACAAGCAAAGGAAAATCAAGCAACACTTGTGATGGATCTTCTTCTCCTCAGCCTCTGGCAGAGCTCCCAGCACCTCTCAGGCTCGAGGTGTTTTTTTCCCTGGGGATCAGGCTGGCACAGGGAGGTAAAGGAGCTAAGTTAGTAGGGGTGAAGAGAGGTTCCAGCAGTCCTTGGTTTACCACCCTGAGTGCTGCTTTAGAGCAGGAAGGCTTAGAGCATCCTGCCCAGAAGCCCATCTGTTGAGCCTGGAGGGGAGAAGACTCAGGGGGACTCAGAGGAGCTTCTCAATACCTGAAGGGGGCTACAGAAAGACTGGGGCAGGACTTTTTAATAGGGTCGAGAGTAGAAGAACTAGGAGTAATGGATGCAAATTGGAAGAGGAGAGATTGAGGATGGATATAGGAAAGAAGTTCTTTACTTTTAGGGTGGTGAGACGCTGGAAGAGGTTGCCCAGAGAGGTTGTGGATGCTCGTTCAATCCCTGGAGGTGTTTAAGGTCAAGCTGGATGAGGCATTGAGCAACCTGGTGTAGTGGGAGGTGTCCCTGCCCATGGCAGTGGGGTTGGAACTAGATGATCTTTAAGGTCCCTTCCAACCCAAACTATTCCCTTCCTTCTGAGGACAGGCTGAAGGAGTTGGGGTTGCTCAGCCTGGAGATGGGAGGGCTCAGGAGGGACCTCAGAGGAGCTTCTCAATACCTAAAGGGGGCTACAGAAAGGCTGGGGTAGGAATTTTTATTAGGATATGGGATGGAAGGACTAGGAGGAATGGATGCAAATTGGAAGAGATGAGATTTAGGCTGGAGAGAAGAAAGAAGTTCTTTCCTGTGAGGGTGGTGAGACACTGGAAGAGGTTGCCCAGAGAGGTTGTGGATACCCCCTCAATCCCTTAGGGGTGTGTGAGGCCAGGCTGGATGATGTATTGAGCATCTGGTCTGGTGGGAGGTATCCCTGCCCATGGCAGGGGGGTTGGAAGTAGATGATCTTGAAGGTCCCTTCCAACCCAAACCATTCTATGATTCTGTCCTTGCCATGATACCCTGCTACTGGGTGCTTACAGCTCCTCTGCCCATCATCTAGCCCTACCCTCAAGACCCCAAGTCTTCCTCCTCCTGCTCCTCCATTCCTTCCTCTTCCTTCTTCCTCTGTGCCACCCCAGGAGAATCTGCTTTCTCCTTGTTTCACCTCAGTCCCTGCTACTGCTTGTGTCCCTGCAGCCAACGAGACAAATCGCCTGAGGGAGGAGAACAAAATGCTCAAGGAAGAAGTGAAGAGGCTTCAGGAGCTGAAGTAAGTGCTCTCTTGGGTTTTCTTCATTATAGGGGGTGTTGGTAAGGTCAGAGGCATCCCTACAGCTGAGCGGAGCTGCATCCAGCATCTTCAGGGGGATTTTGGCATCTAATTCCTACTCATTCTCATATATATTAGATACCAAAATAGAATCATAGAATAGTTCAGGTTGGAAGGGACCTTAAAGATCATAGAGTTCCAACCCCCCTGTCAAATCCAAAAGAAGGGTCCCCACACTTCCACCCTAATTCCAAAGGAAGGTCCCCAATTCTAAGGTCATTTCAATTTCCAGGTCATTTCAATCCTTTCCAATCTATCTATGCTGGGATAAACAGCCAAGAAAATAAAAAATTAAAAAAAAGTTAAAAATTAAAAAAAAAAACCAAGCCACCCCAAAAACTAGGCTCAAGTTTTTAAATATTTGCCTGAAAGGAGGGGAGGTTTGGAAGTCTGGAAGAAGGGAAATGATGTACAGTTAAAAATCAAGCTACTGGAAATACAGTCATTCAGGGGAAGTAACAAGAAGGGTCACTTCTACCGTCTAGAGAGAGGAGAAATGGCTGANTATGCTGGGATAAACAGCCAAGAAAATAAAAAATTAAAAAAAAGTTAAAAATTAAAAAAAAAAACCAAGCCACCCCAAAAACTAGGCTCAAGTTTTTAAATATTTGCCTGAAAGGAGGGGAGGTTTGGAAGCCTGGGAGAAGGGCAATGATGTACAGTTAAAAATCAAGCTACTGGAAATACAGTCATTCAGGGGAAGTAACAAGAAGGGTCACTTCTACCGTCTAGAGAGAGGAGAAATGGCTGAGACAGAGGAAATATTTAGGGGGAAAAAAGAAAAGAAGGACAAAAAATAATAAAGAAAAAAAAAATACTGAAGTCTGTGGCCACAGTGAGAACTGAATCCACATACAAGCCAGTTAAAGAGCGTTTCAACATGAAGACTTAGTAGGAAGGTCAAGGGTTGAGCTTTATCTTTTTGTTTTGTTTTATTTTGTGGATTTTTAAAAAAAAATACATGGAAATATCCACCATGGTCTCTAAGTTGGAGTGCAAATCTACAGGTGTCCACAGAAAAACCATACTAATGTCCAGAGTAAGATTTTTGACTTCTCTTTGCCTTCCCCATAGGCAAGGACTTCTAAATTTGAGAGCTGGAGAATTGCAGAACTGTTGAAAACTCTTTAGGGAGTTATTTAAATTGCTTGAATCAACAATAAGCTAAATAAATGAAGTACATTCATGGTGTTTGAAGTGGGCATCTTTATTTTTAGTAGGAGCAGATGAAATGGGAGTTGATCAAGATGGGAGATCTTCTGTGGGTGTCTCATTTTATAAATATGTGAGGATTTTAGTAAAGTTTTAGTCAAAACTGATAGAACTTGGTAAAATTAACAGGGTAATACATATGGTGAGGGTGGTGAGACATGGGAACAGGTTGCCCAGAGAAGTTGTGGATGCCCCCTCAATCCCTGGAGGTGTTTAAGGCCAGGCTGGATGAGGCATTGAGCAACCTGGTATAGTGACAGGGGGTTGGAACTAGATGATCTTGAAGGTCCCTTCCAACCCAAACCATTCTATGATTCTAAGTCCTTGCTGATCTTTCTTCACTCCCCTGTTAACCTGCATCCAAGGACTCAGTTTTTGGGATACAAGGGGGGGAAACCTGGGCTCTTCACCTTGTCCACAGAGCTAAATCTGAGCTTCCATGGCTGTTCCCTGGCACCAGTTCCCCTCTTGCAGCAGCCAGAGAGGGTCTGTGGGCAGCAGGTTGTGTTTTGGGGAGAGGAAAGGTGACACGTGAGGGATTGAGATGGGGTTAACTGGGAGAGAAAGGATCTGCACAGACAGGTTCCTTATCCCAGCAAAGCCAAATAACCTGCCAGGCTGGCCAATATATACAAATCAGCTCATTCCTCAAGGGTTTAAAGTCCAGAGGAATTAGCACTGAGGAATTAGTTTAGAAATGTGTTTTCTTTGGAGCACAGAAGCACCATCCAGTTCAAGAGAAACTCTCTTCTGCTCCCTCATGCTTCCCAAAGCCTGAGGAATTCCAGAGCTGGAGGTCAGGATGGGTTTGCTGATCACCCAGTGCTCCTGCTGGGTTTTTTTTTGCTCTTCCCTGGCTGCTGGGTAGAAAGATTTTCAGACAAATATCTAAGTTTCTCCATCAGGGTCCATCCAGGACCTTATCCATGATATGTGTGGATCTCCCAGACTCTGTGACTCCCCTGTAGGTACCAAGAACACCAAGCCCCACCAGGTCTAGGTGGCAAAGGGAGCCAGAGACCATGTCCCCATGTTGAATCCACCCTCTACACCAGGCTGAAAACCCAGTACAGGTTCTCACAGGGCTTTTGCAATAGCCACAACATCATGGCTTGCCCAACATGATGGCTTCCTGCAACATCACCAACAGCTGAGTGGGGAAACATGACCTTGAGCTGTCTTGCTGGTTCTGTCCCATGCTGGGCTGGTGAGAAGCTGAAATGGAAGGAGTTGAGTCTGAGGATCTGCTATATATAGATATATTTATACCCCAAGTAGAGTGGCTCTCAAGCTTTTCTTCTCCTTCTCATTCATTTGTGTCTTTCTTCTTCCCACAGGGACAGAACAAAGCACCCAGGAGTCACCACCAGAGAAAGCAGCTCCTCCCCCAGTTCCCCCTTGGCTTTATTGTCCCCAGTAAGCAGGAGTGTGGCCACTGAGAAAGCAGCTCTCAGAGGAGCAGAAGATGCCCATCATGATGTGCTGGCCATCAAGCTGGTAGAAGGTAGGTGTTGGCAGCTCAGGTGGATATTGCCATGGGTGGAATAATCCTACAGGGTGGAAAAAAACATGTCTGGGGAGAAACATTCCCCTCTGTGTCAGCTCAAAGAGTCCTTAAATGCCCCCACTGCCAGACATGAGCTGTGCAGGTGTGAACCTGCCACCCATTTCATGCAGACACCTTGTCATTGCCCTGCTGCCACCCACACAGGCAATGGGAGGGTGGGTTGAACTCAGTATTGGCTTGAGCCAAGATGGAAATTTGGGTTCCAGCTCTTCAACAGGAGGTGGTTGGTGCCACCTGCATCCTGGAGAGGCTGGGAGATAGCAGCCTGGAGCAGGGTAGCCCATGACAGATCTGTATTTTATTTACAGAAAAGCCTTCAGGACACAGAAGCTCTCCAAGCAGCAAGACTTCTCCAAGCAACAGGACTTCCCCAGGCACTGTCCTCCAAGAAGTCAGCTTGGCAGAAATTGTGAGTTGCTGGAGGCAGCCTGAAGTTCTCAGCTCTTCTCACCATATTGGTGGTCATCTGAGTTGGGTTACTAGATAGATTGGGATGGGAAAAGAGCAAGAGGGATGTAAGGGGTGAAATAATGGACCAGATTTGGGGGCTGTTTGGTGTTTCCAGAGCTAAGGAGGGCACCTACCCAATGCCAGATGTATCCTCACTGCAAGCAAAGCATCTGGAGTTGGGCACAGGCTCCTGTCTCCATCTCTGTTTGTCCCTGTTTATCCTCCATGACAACATGCCTGGCATCTTCAAGTCCTCTGCCTATCACTCTCTTGCTGAGGAAAGTTCAGAGGATGCAGGACCTGGGCAGATGGAGCTGAGCCACATTTTAGAATCATAGAATAGTTTGTGTTGGAAAGGACCTTCAAGATCATCAAGTTCCAAGCTCCCTGCCATAGACAGGGACACCTCCCACTACACCAGGTTGCTCAGTGCCTCATCCAGCCTGGCCTTAAACACCTCCAGGGATTGAGGGGACATCCACAACCTCTCTGGGCAACCTCTTCCAGTGTCTCACCACTCTCACCATAAAGAATTTTTCTTCTCTCCAGACTAAATCTCCCCTTTTCCAATTTACATCCATTATTTCTACTCCTTCCATCTCATATCCTATTAAAAAGTCCTACCCCAGCCTTTCTGTAGCCCCCTTCAAGTATTGAGAAGCTCCTCTGAGGTCCCCCCTGAGCCTTCTCTTCTCCAGGCTGAATAACCCCAACTCCTTCAGCCTGTCCTCAACCCTTTGATCGTCTTGGTGGCCCTCTTCTGGACCTGCTCCAACAGCTCAATGTCTTTTTTATGTTGAGGGCTGCAGAACTGGACACAATACCCCAAATGTGGCCTCACATCTTCTCCTTCATGAGCAAAGGAACATTGGGAAGGGCTGGAGAAGATGTAAACTGTGGGAGTTGTGGGCAATGAGAACAAATCCACCAGAGCCACCCTGCCCAAGAGCATCCCAGGTGTCTCTCCCATCTGCAGCAGGATGAATAACGAATCCTGGGATTTTTAGAGGACCTGATACTCTCGTGGTGTTGCTATTTGGTTGTGCCTTGATGCAAGCCTGCCATGTCTTTGAACAAAGGGGATGTGTCAGCTGAGTGATATGGTGATCCTGGGCTCTGGGAAATGAGACCACAGAAGCCCTCTTGCTGGTTTTGGGAACTCAAACCCACACACAGACACCCACAGAACTCCTTCTGTTCTGGCACAGGCTGAAAGAACCAGGTGAAAAGGGATTTTGGTGAGGCTGTGGGGTGATAATTAATAGGGGTGGCAGGCAGGAAAGGTTGGTGACATCTTCAGGTGGGCAGGAGAAAGTCAAGTCAGAACATGTGGCGAGTTCTTCATGGCAGCAGAAGGATGGAGGTGGTGATGTCCTGGTCCTACAACCAAGTTCTCCACTGGAAATTCACTCAGCAGCCTGACTGGAGCTTGCATGAGTGAAGTTCAGACTCTAAAATTTCCCTGATCCCTACCCCTAGATGCTGATCTTGGTTGAGCCACTGAGTTGAGGCTTGAGTTGAAGGAGGCACAAGACCAGGGCTATAAATCAGTGCAGGAAGGAAATGAAAGGAGGGGAAATATCCTGGAAAACACAATAAAAATACGATGGAGCAGATAACCAGAACTAGGAAGCTTTTCCCACCACTGAAGGGCTGTTCTCAGCTCTAGGGAGGGTCTCCTGGGGTGTAAAGAAGGATAATTAACCTGGACTTTCTCCCTTCTGCCACAGACATCCCAGAGGATTGCCAACCAGCTGCATGGAACTATTGCCCTGGTGAGACCAGGCTCCACACCCTGCCTCCTGGAAAAAAGCCCCTCAGGAGCAGCAGTGTCCCCACCAGCAAGGAAGACTCCTCTGCCACCACAGCGTGAGCACAGCCCCATCCTGGAGTGAGTTCCCTCCTTTTGTGGGTTTTATCCCCGTCCCCATTAGTATTGTCCCACCAAGAGGTGATGAGATGAGCTGATATTCTCTGTCCTGACCCACCATTCTGCTTTTGGAGGTTTTATCCTTGTCCCCATTAGTCTTGTCCCACCAAGAGGTGATGCGATGGGCTGGCATTCTCCGTCCTGTCCCATCATCTGCTTTTTGAAGGTTTTATCCTGTCCCCATTAATGTTGTCCCACCAAGAGGTGATG
>VZTY01028276.1:0-15620 GCA_013400935.1 Turnix velox
CTCATCCAACCTGGCCTTAAATCTTTGTGTCTAGAAAGTTCTTCTGCAATGAGATATAAAGTTTTGCCATAATTTAAATTGTGCACCCTCAAAAAAGAAATCCCTCACTGCTTGATTCTACCAGGAAAATGGGTTGCTTAAGCCAAGTGGTTGGGGACAGAGTGTCACCAACCTCTGATGTTTCTGTGCTCATCCTGATGCTGATGCAGCCCTGGACACCTCCTTGAAACTCCAAACAAAGCAGTTTCATATTTTCCAAGCATGTTTTTCCTGATGTTGCTTCTGATTTCTTTCCAAAACAGGTGTTTGCTATGCAGAGTTCGGAGTGAGGGTCCCCAAGACCACGGGCTCAGCCTACACTTACAGCTACGTGACAGTGGGGGAGTTTGTGGCTTTCTTCATCGGTTGGAACCTCATCCTGGAGTACCTGATTGGCACTGCTGCAGGTGCCAGTGCCCTCAGCAGCATGTTTGACTCCTTGTCCAACCACACCATCAGCCGTTGGATGATCAACAGCGTGGGGACCTTGAATGGACTAGGTGGGTCACACCACCCATAGCTGCATGCAGTAATTAGGGACAGGAAAAGTAATTGGAAGCTCATTTAGAAGTCAGACGTGGATATTAAGCTTCATTCATTATTTACCCACACGTCTGCCTCAGGAGCTTTGCAGTTTGGTTCACAGATGGGGGAAGGGGGAAGACAGATGATACCAAATCCTGTTTTTTTCCAACCAAATCCTGGGTTGCATCAAGAGAAGTGTGACCAGCAGGTCAAGAGAGGCGATTTTGCCCCTCTTCTCAGCTCTGGTGAGTCCCCACCTGGAGTTACTGTGTCCAGTTCTGAAGCCCTCAACATAAGAAGGACATTGAGCTGTTGGAGCAGGTCCAGAGGAGGGCCATGAAGATGATGAAAGGGCTGGAGCACCTCCCTTCTGAGGACAAGCTGAAGGAGTTGGAGTTGTTCAGTCTTGAGAAGAGTAGGCTCAAAGTAACTTATCAATACCTGAAGGAGGGTCCAGAAAGGATGGGGTAGGACTTCTTAATAGGATATGTGATGGAAGGACTAGGAATAATGGATGTAAATTGGAAGAGGGGAGATTCAGGCTGCAGATAAGAGAGAAACTCTTCATGATGAGGGTGGTGAGACACTGGAAGAGGTTGCCCAGAGAGGTTGTGGATATCTCCTCCCTAGATATGTCAGGCTGGACAAGGCACAGAGCAGCATGATCTAGTGAGAGGTGTCCCTGGCTATGGCAGGGAGGTTGTAACTAGATGATCTTTAAGGTCCCTTCCAACCCAAACTATTCTATGACTCTATACTTTGAGCCCCTTTGGTGGTGAGACATCAGAAGTTGCCCAGAGAGGTGGTGGAGGTGCCATCCCTGGCTATGTTCAAGGCCAGACTTGATGAGGCTCTGAGTGACCTGATCTAGTTAAAATTGTCCCTGGTCACTGCAGGGTGATTGGACTAGATGGCCTTCAAAGTTCCCTTCCTACTCAACTGATTCCATGACTTTTAATTAACACTTAGCAGAAGTTTTGCAAACTGAGACATGACCTCAGTTTGGTCATGTGTTTTGCTCAGGTGTCCTCCCAAAACCCCTAAAAGTGTCTCGAGGCATCAAATTTATGACTTCAATTAAAAAAAATTTAGCTAGCAGAGGAAGAGGCATCTGGCAACCAACTCTGTGATAAAACCAAAGAGTTCTACAAAGTCTCAGGGTCTGAAAAATGTTTTTAAATGAATACTGTGGCTGGAGAGTTACACACCTCATTTCTCTCACCTAGGGAAAGGAGAGGAGTCATACCCTGACCTTCTTGCTCTGGTCATCGCTGTCATTGTCACCATCATTGTGGCCATGGGGGTGAAGAACTCAGTGGGCCTGAACAACGTGCTCAATGTCATCAACCTGGCAGTCTGGATCTTCATCATGATCGCTGGCCTCTTCTACATCAAAAGTGACAACTGGTCTGAAGGGCAATTCCTGCCATTTGGATGGCCAGGGGTAAGTCCTGGGCACATGGAGGGACAGGCAGGACCTAAGCAGGGCCACCCTCCACTAAGCTTTGCTCATGGTATAGGCACCCTACTTCCATGCACTCCCCAGATCTCAACCCTGCTAGATCCATCTTTGGCTGGACCTCCAGCTTCCAGCACTGCAGGTTTAGATAAAGACCTCCTTGCCCCATCAAACCATAGGAGTAGAACAAAACTTTGCCCAAATCTCCTGATATGTCTTGGAATAAAACCTTAGAATTTCCAAAGTGGAAATTCTAAGTGGAAATTCTCCTCCTGGAGAGCCAAACCTGCCCTCAACCCTGATAAATCCATCTTTGGCTGGACCTCCAGCTTCCAGCACTGCAGGTTTAGATAAAGACCTCCTTGCCCCATCAAACCATAGGAGTAGAACAAAACTTTGCCCAAATCTCCTGATATGTCTTGGAATAAAACCTTAGAATTTCCAAAGTGGAAATTCTAAGTGGAAATTCTCCTCCTGGAGAGCCAAACCTGCCCTCAACCCTGATAAATCCATCTTTGGCTGGACCTCCAGNAGAGTAGGACAAAACTTTGCTCATATCTCCTATTTCTTGGAATAAACTCTTAGAAATTCCCAAGTGTCTTCCTGGAGAGCCAAACTGCCCATGNGTTAGATACAGACCTCCTTGCACCACCAAATTATAAGAGTAGGACAATACTTTTCTCAAATCTCCTGTTATCTCTTGGAATAAACCCTTAGAATTTCCAAAGAGTCCTTCTGGAGAGCCAAACTGCCCATGAACTCAACCCTGATCCCAACCCTGCTAAATACATCTTTGGCTGGACCTCCTGCAGGCTTAGATAAAGACCTCCTTGCCCCACCAAACCATAAGAGCAGGAAAAAACTTTGCTCAAATCTCCTGCTACCTCTTGAAATATTTCCAAAGAGTCCTCCTGGAGAGCCAAACTGCCCATGAAATGCCACTTACTGCCAGGTGGTGGAGGAAAATGCAGTGGCCACTGGAGACCAGGAGCTCAGGAGGAGATGGCTGAGCTCTGCAGAGGAGGGAAGATACTTGTGTTGGCTGCTTTTCAACAACAATGTTCTCAAGCATTTGTTTTGAGCACTTCATAATGCCACCTGCCAGTATACTGATTTTATGGATGTTCCCTCAAAGCTTGCTGAGAATTTGGACATATTTGGCTTTTTCAGCTTGCTTGCACTGGTTTTGATCCAAGGATGAGCAGCAACTGAAAATATCTCCTCTGGCCTGAGCCCAAGATCATTTCTCAGATTTACACTGCTCCACTCTGTCGGGGCTTTGAGCAGAAAAAATAAGCAATAAAGCAAAGTAAACCAAGAATCTTGATTATTACAAGGTTCCCAAGCTCCCTGCACCTCCCTTCACTAAATCAATACCTCTCTGCCAGAGGACAACAGTGAGGAGGAGAGTAACAAGGCCCTTCTGAGAGCAGGGGCCATATTTACCTTCAGATTGTGCTCCACATAATAAATAGGAAAGGAAAAGAAAACAGAAAAATGCTGGTTTTGATTTAATTCACCCTTTCCAAACACCTCTTGGGGGAAAAAAGAGATACAGCATATTAAAAGGTACATATGTGAAGCACATCAAAATCAAATGAGTCTTCCCATCATTATCAGACAGGTTGGTTGTCTCCCAATTTGTCTGTAGAAGTAAATCCACCACAGAAAAAGCATGAGATCCCCAAGAGCTGAGGAGATACTTAAGATAATTACACAAAGTCCCTCAAAATAGGTAAATTTTACTGCCTGCTCCATCACTGGATAACTGAGATGGGAGCTGATGTCTTCTCTGGAGACATTCAAACCCCACCTGGATGCCTTCCTGTGGAACCTGGTCTAGATGTTCCTGCTCAGGCAGGGGGATAGGACTAGATGATCTTTTGAGGTCCCTTCCAATCCCTGATATTCTATGATAGTTTCAAAAAGTCCCTCAAAACAGGTGAATTTTACTTCCTACTCCATCACTGGACAACTGAGATGAGAGCTGTGATGGGTCCTCAGGCAGTTAGATGTAGGTAAGAGCTTTAAAGCTGCAAATTAGCTTGAATCTTTTAGCCTGCTTCAGTTTTTCAACCCTATAAGTGTCCTGCCTAGTATTGTATATTTTTTTTTAAATCACATTGAGAAAAATAACTAAACAGTACAAATAAGTCCTCATCCAAGTGCTCCAGAGTGTGCTCCCAACCTGGCTGCAGCTTCCAAGCAAAACAGAGGAACATCTGATTGCTGTTGCTCTCTTCAGCTTCCTCTGCTCACAGATCTTGCTGCCACATGAGACATCACCTCCCTTATGAGGACAGGCTGAAGGAGTTGGGGTTGTTCAACCTGGAGAAGAGAAGGTTCAGGAGGGACCTCAGAGAAGCTTTTCAATACCTGAAGGGAGCTACAGAAAGGCAGGGGTAGGGCTTTTTAATAGGATATGTGATGGAAGGACTAGGAGGAGTGGATGCAAATTGGAAGAGGGGAGATTCAGGCTGGATATAAGAAAGAAATTATTTCCTGTGAGGGTGATGAGGCACTGGAAGAGGTTGCTCAGAGAGGTTGTGGATGCCCCCTCAATCCCTGGAGGTGTTTAAGGCCAGGCTGGATGAGGCACTGAGCAACCTGGTCTGGTGGAAAGTGTCCCTGCCCATGGCTCCACAACATCCCTGGGCAGCCTGTGCCATTCTTCTGTCACCCTCACCCTGACAAAGTTCTTTCTCCTATCCCTGTGGAACCTCCTGTGCTCCAGCTTGCACCTATTGCCCCTTGTCCTACCACTGGATGTCACTGAGAACCTGGCTCCATCTTCCTGACGCTCACCCTTTCCATACTTATAGACACTTTTTCCTCCATGCAGGTGCTCAAAGGGGCTGCAACATGTTTCTACGCCTTCATTGGCTTCGACATCATTGCTACCACGGGAGAAGAAGCAAAGAATCCCAACACCTCCATCCCCTATGCCATCACAGCCTCTCTTGTCACATGTTTGACAGCCTATGTGTCTGTAAGTAGTAGCTGTATGTACATAAATATATACATATGCATGTGTTCATACATGTAATGTGTCCCTTCTGCCTGTCTCCTCTCCCCAAGTTTTGAGCCTTACCCTTGGCCAAAGGTCCCTTTCTTTGGTGGGAACTGAAGCACCATCTGCATTCCCATGGGAATACAGTGTCCATCCCCTCACCCCCAGCCTGTTTTTCCCTGTCATCCTGCTGAGATCCCTCTGATGGCTGCAGATGATGGTACCTGTTTTGCCCTCCCTCTATAGTTCATCCCCATCCACCAGCTATTTTTGCATCCAGAAGTGCAGCAAAGATGGAGGAGGAGCTGCATCACAGAACCCTTTGTCCACACTTTGGGGAAAGGCAGCACTGCCTCTGCCAGAGATGGAGAAGAGTGTCCAAGTGAGGAAAAAGATGGGCCATGCAAGAGAGATGCAGCTGCCCTGCATCCCCAAAAATGCAGGGATTTTCCCTCTAAAGGGACAAAATTGTGTCATGAAGAACAAATATTGCTCTGATAATTTCAGAGGGCTGGAGCACCTCATGTATGAGGACAGGCTGCAGGAGTTGGCCTCTTTCAGCCTGGAGAAGAGAAGGCTCAGGGGGAACCTCAGAGTAGCTTCTCAGTACCTCAAGGGGGCTACAGAAAGGCTGGGGTAGGACTTTTTAATAGGGTACAGGATGGCAGGACTAGGAGGAATGGATGCAAATTGGAAGGGGGGAGATTTAGGCTGGATAGAAGAAAAAAGTTCTTTCCTTTCAGGGTGGGGAGACACAGGAAGAGGTTTCCCCCTCCCTGGAGGTGTTTAAGGTCTGGCTGGATGAGGCACTGAGCAACCTGGTCTGGTGGGAAGTGTCCCTGCTGATGGCAGAGGGGTTGGAACTTGATGATCTTGAAGGTCCCTTCCAACCCGAACCATTCTATGATTCTAACTCATCCAGCTGCCTGTCCTGGAGCACAGTGGGGTTCCCTCAAAACCAACCTCTCTTTGGTTCAAATCAGAACAGTTTTTTCCCCAAGCAATGCCTTCTTTTGGGGTTTGGGGTCTGTCCCATGGGGAGGCAATAACAGGCAATGGTGTCCCTATGCAGGAACGTGGATAACATGAGTTCTACTAACCTTACTGAATCCCACCAGCTTCTGCATCAAAGTATCACTGCCTTGATAGTCCTCAGCTCCAGCATTTAGCATCCCTTCACAGGAATATAAACTAAACTTCTTGCCTTTCCACGCCCTGTGCCCTGAGATGCCCTCAGCTGACACCTATGTCCTTCTCTTTTCACCTTCCCCAGGTGAGCATCATCCTCACACTGATGGTGCCCTATGATGCCATCGACACCGAGTCCCCACTGATGGAGATGTTCGTGGTCCACGGCTTCTATGCAGCCAAGTTCATCGTGGCCATTGGGTCTGTGGCTGGTCTGACTGTCAGCTTGTTGGGCTCCCTCTTCCCAATGCCCAGAGTCATTTATGCCATGGCTGGTGATGGGCTGCTTTTCAGGTCAGTCACACTTACAATGACATTTATATTTCTACTCTTGAGACCAGGAGAAATGCTGTGGGATGGATGGGGACTGTCCTCCACCCAGACACCTCCATGCCACGAAGGCAGATAGGCTCAGAGCTTGTAGAACAGGGCACATAGCAAAATATTGGGGAGATTATCATCCAGCACAGAGGCATGAAGATGATGAAGGGATTGGAGCATCTCCCTTACAAGGAAAGGCTGAGGGAGCTGGATCTCTTTAGCTTGGAGAAGAGCAGACTGAGGGGTGACCTCATTCGTGTCTGGAAATCTGGAAAGGGTGAGTGTCAGGAGGAAGGAGCCAGGCTCTTCTCACTGATACCCAATGATAGGACAAGGGAAATGGGTGCAAGCTGGAACACAGGAGGTTCCACAGAAAGATGAGGAGGAACTTTATCAGGGTGAGGGTGACAGAACAGTGGCACCCAGAGAGGGTGTGGGATCTCCTTCTCTGGAGACATTCAAACCCCACCTGGACACCTTCCTGTGTGACCTGATCTGGGTGTTCCTGTTCTGGCAGGGGGATTGGACTAGATGATCTCTTGAGGTCCCTTCCAATCCCTGACATTCTGTGAAAGAACCAGGAGAGGTCTGTGCAGCAGTTCAAACTGGGGCTGGTACCTACAAACCCAGCTTATGGAAGAATGAGCATTTAATACAAGAGTTACTTGCAAAGGAGAGCAGCTTAAATTCATAAAATTTTAACACTTGAATTTCCACGTGTCCCTGTCCTCATTTCAGACTGCACAGAGCTGTTTAGACCTAGACCTAACTCCAGATTCAGCATCAGGAGCATTTCCACTCTCTGGCTGCTTGGAATCTAAGTTCTAAAAAGCTGTAAGATCTGAAGAGTTGACAGCTCTGAGCTTGATCCCTCCTACCAATTCAGGCTAGGAATAAGAGAAACTCATTACAGTGAGGATGGTGAGACATTGGAAGAGCTTGTAGATACCTCCTCAATCCGTGGAGGTGTTTAAGGCCAGGCTGGGTGAGGATTTGAACAACCTGATCTAGTGGGAGGTGTCCCTGCCCATGGCAGGGGGGTTGGAACTAGATGATCTTGAAGGTCCCTTCCAACCCAAACCATTCTGTGATTCTATGAAATGAAACTGCCAAGATTTGCAGTTTTAACTTTGTGCAACTCTTTCTCCAGATTTTTGGCCCACGTCAGCTCCTACACAGAGACTCCCGTGGTGGCTTGTATTGTCTCTGGATTCCTGGCAGCTCTGCTCTCCTTGCTGGTCAGCCTGAGGGACCTCATAGAGATGATGTCCATTGGCACCTTGCTGGCCTACACCCTGGTCTCTGTCTGTGTTCTTCTCCTCCGTTACCAACCTGAGAGTGACATCGATGGCTTTGTTAAATTCCTCTCTGAGGAGCACACCAAGAAGAAGGAGGGCATCCTGGCTGATTGTGAGAAGGAAGCTTGCTCCCCCATCAGTGAAGGAGAAGAGTTTTCTGGCCCACCAACCAACACCTGTGGGGCCAAAAACCTCCCATCCCTGGGGGACAACGAGATGCTGATTGGGAAATCTGACAAATCCACCTACAATGTGAACCACCCCAACTATGGCACGGTGGACATGACCTCAGGGATAGAGGCAGATGAGTCTGAGAACATCTACCTCATCAAGCTGAAGAAGCTGATAGGTCCTCGCTACTACACCATGAGGATCCACCTGGGACTCCCAGGGAAAATGGACCGTCCTACAGCAGCCACGGGTCACACTGTCACCACCTGTGTCATCCTACTCTTTGTCCTCATGTTTATCTTCTGCTCCTTCATCATTTTTGGGGCTGACTACATCTCTGAGCAGAGCTGGTGGGCTGTCCTCCTCGTCGTGCTGATGGTCCTGCTCATCGTGGTGCTGGTGTTTGTCATCCTGCAGCAGCCAGAAAACCCCAAGAAGCTGCCCTACATGGCCCCTTGTCTGCCCTTTGTCCCTGCTTTTGCCATGTTGGTCAACATCTATCTCATGCTGAAGCTCTCCACTGTCACCTGGATCAGATTTGCTGTCTGGTGTTTTGTGGGTGAGTCCCAGAAACTTTTTTTTTCAATTTAACTGTTGTTTTGTTGGAAATTAGTAACATGTTCTCCAATTAGGGTGCTTAATCTGATGCTTCTTCAGCCCAGTGTTTTGCATTTTCCCTTCATCAGCCTGAAGTTCTTTGAGACCTTGCTTCATCAAGCCCCCAAACTACAGTTAGATGGAAAATTACTCCTCCAGAAGGTGTCAGTTTGATAGAATCAAACTGCTCCAAGGTGCAAAGGTGACTCTTTTGATGCAAAGTAGGTGGATTCTCTAAATTCCCTCCTGTAGGAAACCTTCCTCCTTTCTTGCTGCTTCACCCACTTGAGCTCCTCACCAGCCCACACAAAGTCTCAGAACCAGGTTTCCAAAGCCCAACAGGAGACAGAGCCAAGGGATCTGTGGGCTGTATCTCTTTTTGTTGGTCTAAGTCCTTCATTTGTTGCAAGAGGATCAATCACAGCTCTGTCATGGACCCCTTTTGGGGTTTTTTTGCCAAATTTAGGCTTTCTGTCTCATAGTCAGGAGTCTGGCACATCCTTTCTCAACACTGCAACCCACTTATCCCATCAACCCAAAAGAAAAGGAGAAGTTCTTATAGCTCCTCCTGAAGACTCCCAAGTATAGGGTGTAGAGAACAGAAGCAACAGGACAGTGTCAAGGCCAAGGACTCCCCAGAGTCCCCAAAATCACAGAATGTCAGGGTTTGAAAGGGACCTCAAGAGATTATCTAGTCTAACCTCCCTGCTGGAGCAGGAACACCAAGATCAGAATTAATCACCTGATAGATTTATGTATTGCAGAATCCCACAGGAACATCCTAAAGGGCCATCCCAGACCACTTATCCCTCCATCAACCTTCTTATTTGGGAATAAGATACAGGGTTCTGGCTCAAGGAGTAAGCAGTGGGGAAAAAGAATAAGGATTGATGCAATGGTCATATGTGGGATGCAGGCAAAAAAGTGCTCAGGGTTCTGCTCCCCAAACTGCATCCCACAGCCATAGTCAGCAAACATCTCCCATAAAAGCATGGATCACCTCACCTGAAGGAGAAATGAGAAGAAACAGGCCACCACAGTGGACTCACCAGTCTTTGTGCTTTCCTCAGGTGTCTCTTGATGTTTGACCTTGGTTAGCAGAGTCAGGAGATGACACCAACAGACCACAGAGCTCCCTTTGGCATCTTGGAGATCTCCATCCTTTGGGGGGAGAGTGCTGCCACCGTTTTTCTTCCACTTTGCCAATCCCATTTCTGCTTCATAGCAAGGACATCAGATGTCCTGAGTTACTCCTGCAAGACTGAGGTCCCATAGCAAAGATTTACCTCTGAAATTCCTCAAACCATTGAGCAGTAGCCACCACATAGACTTTTTGGGCTGGAAAAATCAGTATCAGTGGGGTTTTGTCTCTCAAAAGCAACAGGTGAAGTTACAGATGCAGGAAAAACCCTTCTACCTGAAAGCAAAACATCAGTTTAGTCCAATGGGATTAAATACTTTCCCCTAATAACTTTACATCTGTCAGCAATGACAACAAATCAATTAAGCCATTAAGGTGGGATTGACTCCACCAGTTGGGGGAAGCACATCCCATCTGGTTTCCTGGCAAAGATGTGTGGTCCTGCAGCAGCACATCCTGGATTTAACCGCAAAGGCCAGTCCCTCCTCATGGCACATGGAAAGTTTGGGTAGGATAATCCCAGATTCCACTGGAAATGAAGTCTCCTGATAGGTTTCCTGCTTTCAGGAGAAGCATTGGTGCAGGAAGTCTAGTGGGAGGTGCCCCTGCTCATGGCAGAGGGGTTGGAATTAGATGATCTTTAAGGTCCCTTCTAACCCAAACCATTTATGATTCTATGAGGTAGGGCTAGAAGGAGATGAATTTAAGCTCCTGGAGGGAGGAAGAGAGGGTTTCACAGCTTTTTTTGACACTAAATATGCTCATCCTGACCACCCAAGCACCATCAGGAGAGAGTGAATGAATGCATTAAAAAACTCCAGAGAGAAAAGGATATCTGGGAGGGAAATGGGGTGGGAATGGGGACTGTCAACACTTGGGAGCCTCCACACATCTTCTGGGAGCTGCTGTCCCACCAGGGCTGCAGATGGCACAGCTGGCAGTCCAAAAAACACAAACTCAAGGGATGTGAAGTGCAGAGATCAAACTGGCTTAAAATGGACATGTTTAGGTACACCTTTAGGATGATGGTGGTGGTCAGGTCCCACTGTGGTGAACACTAGCCAATCCCTTAGTAGCAGCTGATCTCCCAGCTGGAGTGGGACATCACTGGGAGGACACTGAGAAGTGGAAGCTGCTGCATGAGGGGATGAGGTGAATTGTCCACCCAGTGGTGGTGGGTTGGATCCCTCATTTATCCCTGAGCTGGGTTTTGTGGGAGGCTTTTTTTGAGTCATGTTGTTTTGATAGTGAAGTTTTATCTGTGGACAATTAGGGTCCACCCTAGTGTAGTCAGGAGATGGAGGGAGGTTCTCCTCCCCCTCTACTCTGCCCTGGTGGGACCATATCTCATCTGGAGTGTTGTGTCAACTTCTGGAGCCCTCAATTGAGGAAGGACAGGGAACTGCTTGAGAGGGTACAGCACAGAGACACAGAGATGATGAAGGGATTGGAGCATCTCCCTTCTGAGGAAAGGCTGAGGGAGCTGGGTCTCTTCAGCTTGGAGAAGAAGAGACTGAGGGGTGACCTCAGTCATATCTATNGAACTTGGTGAGGGTGTGGGGTCTCCTTCTCTGGAGATATTCAAACCCCCCTGGACACCTTCCTGTGTGACCTGATCTGGGTGTTCCTGCTGCAGCAGGGGGATTGGACTAGATGCTCTTTTGAGGTCTCTTCCAACCCCTGTTATTCTGTGATTCTGAAACCCTCTTCCTCTCCCCCTCCCCAGGTCTGCTCATCTACTTTGGCTATGGGATGTGGAACAGCACGTTGGAGATCAGCGCCCGGGAGGAAGCCCTCCACCAGAGCACCTACCAGCGCTACGACGTGGACGTGGACCCCTTCTCCGTGGATGATGGCTTCTCCTACAGCACCGAGGGTGAGGGCTACCCAGGCTGGGGTCCTCCTGAGGACAAGAGCTTCTCATACCAGCAAATGGCAGGGGGAAAGGAGAGCCATCGGACGGGTAGCAGGTCGAAAAGCAAAGGCAGACACAAACCAACCTCGGAGTCTCTCATCGCCAACGACGAGTTGGACTACTCCCCAGAGTAGCTGGGGTGGGCAGCAGGGTGCTGCACCACCCAGAAGGTGAGGAAGGGTGCCCAGGGCTCCCCTCTCCTCTTCCATCCTTCCCAGGTCCTCCACCACCACCCCTGCTCACCTCTGGTCCTCGGGACACGCTCTGTGATTGACCTTGACCACCAACCCTTGGCCAACCCTGGCTCCACCGTGGTCCCACCGTGGTGGATGATGTTGGCTGGTCTTCCCTTGCAGCAGTTGATCTCCCAGCACCAGTGGAGGTGGTGGAGTGGGAGATGTGCCAAACTGGGAGGGCACTGAGAGGTGGAAGGAGCTGCATGAAGGGATGAGTTGTCTCTCAGAGGGTGTCCACTGTGTGGTGTGATGCCACTCTTAACATTTTTTGGCACTTTCTTAGCGTGTGTGTTTTCTTCTTGGAGGTAACAGCTGAGCCAGAGGGATAGATGGGTAGGTGGGTATGAGATGATGGACAAACCCCTTTCAAGGAGAAGCCCAGAGGTGGATCCAGGGATGTTGGTTCCATCACACAGCGTTTCCACGGCCCCTTCTGGTGCAAAAGGACTTGGTGCACACAGCACTTTGTCCATCCACACAACACTTTGTCCATCCCCACACCACAACCCCAAGCATCCCAAACACTGGGATTCAAAAATTGATCAGTGTCTCAATCAGATCTCAAAATCCCAGCACAGCCCAACATCCCAAACTCATTGGTTGGGAGCGTGGTCCCATTTCTGGTCACAGTGAGAGCTGTGAGCTGCTCTTGGCTCAGCCCACCTTTGGCTAATGGTCAATGAGAGCCACACGCTGTTCCTCTGAGCATCACCAGTTTGGAGCTGGGAGATGCTTCCACCACCTTGTGTCTTTTGCAGAAGTGACTACGTTGTAGTTCCCTCACCATGGTGGGCATATTTTGGCACAAACTCTTGCCTTGGTGCTTTAGGGATGTGCCAGTGCCCCCACAAAATAAAAACATCCATGAATCAGCCACATCTTGGCAGGGTGGCAGCTGGAGAGGACTCAGCTGCTGGTGTCTCCACCTTGTTCCATTTCCTCCATTTCTGACCCTGGCTGGGTGGATGCTCTATGAAAAAAAACACTGAAATGCTGCTCGTTCTCCAGTGTCCAGATATCTCAATCTGAAACCAGACAGGGAGGAGGCAATCAGAGGTGGACTTCTCTCCATCATCCAGGATGGCCTGAACATGGCCATGACCCCAGCAGTGCCATTTGGCTCCCTGCCACCAGCAGTGCTGGCAGGGTTTTGGTCACAGCCACCACCTCCCTCAACAAAGACAGAGGCCATGGAGACCATCACCAACAAGCTTGGTTTAAAACCCTGCAGTGGAAGAAGATCTTTTTGAATAAATAACAACCAAGGAAGAACTCCATGAGATAGCAGCACCCATCCTCCTCCTGGCCACCAAAATCTGTAGCTGGATCCTTCTGTGGAGCAGCCCAGATCAACCATCACTACCAGGGGGTGTTGCTGGCATCCCAGGGGGGGGACAATTTGATATTGATGGGTGCATGAAGCAAGACTTCCAATGTGTGATGCTGAGAAATTTTAAGGATTCATTGGATTAGGCTCAGCCCCACAGAAGACAGTGCAGAGCTGGCCCAGCACCCTTTGTGGGCAAGCAGGCAGCTGGGTGTAGGGGGTCCCTAGACCCTCACCCATCTCCAGAGCTCAAAGAAGAAGCTGCCCATGGCTGCAAATATTTCTCTTCTCTCAGCTGGACAAAAATTCCAGCCCTTTCCCCAGCAGAGAAGAGCATAGAAGGGTTTGGGTTGGAAGGGACTTTCAAGATCATCTAGTTCCAACCCCCCCCTGCATCTGATGCTGCAGATCATAACTGGGAGCACCCTGGCCAAGCCAAGGGAAGTTTGACCTCCATGAGGGCTTGAGGATGGGAGCAAGGATTTGGCAAAAGGACCCATAAAGCTCTGCTCTGGCATCTCCTCCTGCTGCCTGCCCCCACCAGGCTTCCCCAGCAAGCCCCACCAAGAAGGTCTTTGCCTTGTGCTCACCAACCAGCTTGAGAAATCTTTGTGGCAGCACACAGTGAGCTCCTCACACAGGTCACTTCTCCATCACGCTTGGCTGCTCTCCTCCTCCTCCTCGATGCCTTAGAAGTTACCCAAGAGAGAGAGAGAGATGGCACCCAGCAGGTCTGGCTTTGCTTTTTCAGGGAGAAAGATTGATGCTATTTTCCTACCAGCTGTTGGACAATGCCTTGCCAGAGGCAGTTGTCTTCACCCCGCTTCCAAGTGGTCTTTAGGCATCTGCCCAACCACAAACTCATGCCCAAGCACCCTCTCCAACTGAAGCCTGTTATTCCTTTTGCAGCCTTAAGCTCTTGCTACAGAGCAGTTACCAGTACCAATGTCTGTCCTCATGTCCACTCTGATTATGGCGTATATTTTGACAAGGTCTTGACCCTTTGCTCTTTGGCATCTGTAGTAACCTCTCCATTGGATCCATAGAATCATAGAAGAGCTGGAAGGGACCTTCAAAGGTCATCAAACTCCCCCTTGAAGTGAGCAGGGACATCCTGCTCTACATCAGGTTGCTCAGAGCCTTATCAAGCCTGGCCTTGGATGTCTCCAGGGAGGGGGCCATGCATCAAGTGAAGACCTTTGCCTGCTCTTCTTCCCATTCACCCATCCTCCTTCCCCTTCCTGGGAAGCACTGTGGCAGGATGGCTCCTTCATGTCCCCAGGAATGCTGGGAATCAGTATCAGCATGGTGATGGGCAGGAGACACACTCTCCTCCCAAGCCCACCACGTCCCACCTATGTTGGAATGGGAGGCCATGGAACCACAGGCTGGGTTTTATCTGTGTGTCCCCCCCCTCCTCTCCAAGAGGCAATGTCTGGGGGGGAGAGACATGGGTCCCACCTCCATTTGGGATCTTCTAGTGGGCTTTGAAGTCTTCATTGGGCACGAGCAACCCTGTGAAGGCCAAAACATCCAGATGCCTCCATCACCTCTGGACTCTGCTCACCCCAGGGTGGTGGGTTTGGATGTTAGGAGGAGATGCAAGTGCTTGTTTTGATATAAACCCCAAAATCCCTCCTCAGGGAGGTTCTCACCCCCCCTGACCCACCAGGAGGACACAGGAGGAGAGGTCCCACCACCAGTGAGAGGCACCCAACCCCAAGGTATCCACCCAGGGGCTCAATGCATGATGTGGATGAAGCATAAATACCTCAAACCTTCCAGATTGTCTCTGTAAGATCTCAGACCCCTCCACAAATTCACTCCACGCAGTTGCAACCACTCAAGACAAGGTCCACCACATCAGCATCCTCCACCCAGCAGAGAAATCACACCCCAAACCACGCAGGGTGTTGTAAATCCAGCTTGTAAATGATCTTCACTTTGTCCCCTTGGGTCTTTCTGATGTGTATCTTGCTTTATTTTATTTTATTTATTTTTTTGGCAGGTGGTACTTTCTAGTGTAACAATTCTCTGCAGTTCTGGTATGAAATCGGTGTATTTGTTAAAGAGAAAAAAAAAAACAACAAAAAAAAGCAAAAGTTTGGGGTTTTTTTTNTTTACATTAAAAAAATATTAAAAATTTAAAAAATCAAATGGGAACTAATGGATTTTTAAAGGAAGTCAGAGAGAAATTGTGTCTCGGTAGCTGTTGCCATGGCAATGTAAACCTTTTCAATGGAAGACTAAACCAAAAAAAATATTAAAAAAATTAAAAAAAGAAATAAATTCCCACATCAATTCTGTGAAGCCAATGAAGTAGCTGAAGGTCTGGTGCTTTTGGCCAAGGTTAAATTGAAGCTGGAGATGAACAAACCTTGCCTGAAGTGCTT
>VZTY01028276.1:15636-54018 GCA_013400935.1 Turnix velox
CTTGTAAATGATCTTCACTTTGTCCCCTTGGGTCTTTCTGATGTGTATCTTGCTTTATTTTATTTTATTTATTTTTTTGGCAGGTGGTACTTTCTAGTGTAACAATTCTCTGCAGTTCTGGTATGAAATCGGTGTATTTGTTAAAGAAAAAAAAAAAAACAACAAAAAAAAGCAAAAGTTTGGGGTTTTTTTTATTTTTTATTGAGTTGTGAGGGGTTTTTTTGTGGATTCCAAAAACCCATTGGTGCATTTGTACAATGGGATCTTGTGGTGTGTCATGAGAAAGAAAAAAAAAATCAAAAAAAATACATNAAAAAAATATTAAAAAATTTAAAAAAAAAATAAATTCCCACATCAATTCTGTGAAGCCAATGAAGTAGCTGAAGGTCTGGTGCTTTTGGCCAAGGTTAAATTGAAGCTGGAGATGAACAAACCTTGCCTGAAGTGCTTCAAAATTTCCTCTGTGAAAGAAACATTTAACATGGGCTGACTTTGGTTTTTACTTGCATTTTTGTGGGGAAAAGGAAATATTTACCAGTTTACACCATAAAAGAACAAAGAAGAAATAAAAAATAATACCTGAAGTCACTGCCCACAGGTTGGATGTCACCATGTGAAGCTCCAGAGAGTTCTGATGTCTTCCCATCTGCTCAGGGTGCTGCCAGGACCCCCCGTGTCCCTGAGGAAAACTGGGTTGCCACCATGGTTTGTCTCTTTTGAGATGCTCAGGGCCACCAATGTCCCCTCCCTCCTGTTATTTAGGGAAGGAGGAGGCTGCTGGGAACAATCCCCATGCTGAGTATCTACAGCTGGGGCCATGAAGGTCTCCACTGAGGCATGAGAACCACCACTTCCACACTCCTGACCACCACAGGTGACATCAGGGATGGCCTTGAGCAGCTTTTCCTTCAAGGAGAATGATTTTTGACTCTATTTTGAGGCTTTGGGACAGCAAACAAGCACCAGAAGCCTCAAGAGCCAACAGTGCCCCAGCCCAGGAGAACCCTGCAGAGGAACAGAGGCATTTTGGGGTGGTGCAAAGCAGGTATTTCAGCTTTGATCCTTTAAAAACTAAAGGAGTTTAATGTTCTTTGTGTTTCCTCCAAGCACTTCCCCCTCTGCAGTGCCAGCACTAATATCCTGTCCCATTCTTGGCCCCATCTCCTCCCATCCCACAGCTGCAGATGTCTCTTCTCCCCACAGTTGTTTTGCTTGGTTTGGATTCTTCTTTCTTTTTCCCAAAATATGGTGTTTTCCTTCCTCCCAGCAGCAAACCCACAGCCTTTTAAGGCTTGGATTTGGGGTGGGCTGCAACTTGTGGGAGCAGATCCCTGCCAAGGATCCCCAACCCCATGTGTTTGAGGGTGTCAAGATGCAACCCATGGGTGAGGGCAGAACAAAATTCATCAGGGCATCCTAGAAGTGCTCATTCCTCCTTGTCCTATTGCTCCAGCAGCACCTGGACAATCCACCCACACCTCAAGCAACCAGAGCAACAAACTCATCTTTCCAGTATCTAAAGGGTTTATGGGAAGGATGAGGAGGGTCTCTTGATCCGTATAATGAATTGAGTTGGAATTGCCATCAAAGTCCATCTATTCCTAGCTCCTGGAGTGAGCAAGGACATCCCTGCACTAGATGAGGTTGCTCATAGCCTCAGCAAGCCTAACCTTGAATATCTCCAAGGATGGAGCCTCCACCACCTCTCTGGGCAACCTTCTCCAGTGCCTCAACACCTTCTTGCTGAAGAACTTCAATGAAGGAGAATTTTTTAAAGATGAAAGAGGAGAAATTTTGATGAGATATTGGTAAGAAAGTATTCTCCACGAGACCAGAGAAGCTGTAGCTGCCCCATCCCTGGAGGTGTATAAGGCCAGGTTGGATGGGATTTGGAGCAACATAGGCTGGTGGGAGGTGTCTCTGCCCATGGTGGGAGGATTGGAACTGGGTGATCTTTAAGATCTCTCCCAACTCAAGCCAACCTCATGAAGTTCAACAAGGCCAACTGCAAGGTCCTGCACCTGGGTCGAAGCAATCCCAAGCACAGATACAGGCTGGGTGGAGAGTGGCTTGAGTGCAGCTCTGAAGAGAAAGACTTGGGTGTGTCAGCTGATGACAAACTCAACATGAGCCAGCAGTGTGCACTCGCAGCCAAGAAGGCCAACCAAATCCTGAGTTGCATCAAGAGGAGTGTGACCAGCAGGTCCAGAGAGGTGATTTTGCCCCTCTACTCAGCACTGGTGAGACCCCACATGGAGTTCTGCGTACAGTTCTGGAGGACATTGAGCTGTTGGAGTGGGTCCAGAGGAGGGCCACGAAGATGGTCAAAGGGCTGGAGCAACTGCCCTATGAAGACAGGCTGAAGGAGTTGGGGTTGTTCAGCCTGGAGAAGAGAAGGCTCAGAGGGGACCTCATAGTAACTTATCAGTACCTGAGGGGGTCCTACAGAAAGGCAGGGGAAGGAATTTTTAACATAATATCGGATGGGAGGACTAGAAACAATGGATATAAATTGGAGGGGGATAGATTTAGACTAGACATAAGAAAGAAATTCTTTACAGTGAGGGTGGTGAAACACTGGAACAGGTTGCCCAGAGAGGTTGTGGATGCCCCCTCTCTGGAGGTGTTCAAGACCAGGCTGGACAAGGCACTGAGCAGCCTGATCTAGTGGGAGGTGTCCCTGCCTGTGGCAGGGGGGTTGGAACTCGATGATCTCTAAGGTCCCTTCCAACCCAAACTATTCTATGATTCTATGGTTCTATGATCTCAGACAGCTTTTCCTGTGCCTGTTTGCTCCAGGGCTGTTTTCTTTCCAGCAGCTCTCTGCTCTGAGTGCTGCCACATCACCATCACTCACCCCCCCCCAGGGTTAACCAGAGCTTCTCTGCTGCTGCTTTGCTCAAGCCCCAGTCCCCGGGGCAGCCTGCACAAGCTGGCACGTCTCTGCACCCACACATCAATGGCAGCACTTGTAGAGTCTCCCCGGGACACACAACAACTGCCTGTGCCCTGCCCGTGATGTCATGGCCACAAATGTCCTTCTGCCTGTCCCCTGCACCTCCAGCACTTTGTCTGGGGTGGCAGCAACGCACAGCCCCAACAACACAGATGCCTTCAAGGCTGGGAGTGTGCGTTGGAGATGGAGAGGGATGAACACCAAGCCCAGCTCCCACAAAACCTCCTTATTCATTCCTTTTAAACGGTCCCACCTTGGTTTTCCACCTGGAGGAAGCAAAGTGTGGGAGCCGCAGCATCCTTGAACCCACGGCTGCATCTCCCACTTTGGGTTCTCCAACTGAAGTGCAGCAGGGTGAAAGGACAGCCCTCAATCCACCTAATCCTACTTAGCAGCCTCATTTTTTTAATTCTTTCCCATCACCCCAAATAACTTGTTTGGTCCTCTCCTTCCTACACTCAGCATCCTCATTTTTAAACTCTTTTCCATATAATTTGGTTGGTTCTCCTTCCTACACTCAGCACCCTTGTTTTTAAATTCTTTTCCATCACCCCAAATAATCTGGTTGTTCCTCTCCTGCACTCAGTATCTGAGCATCCCCATTTTTAAACTCTTTTCCATATAATTTGGTTGGTTCTCCCTTCCTACACACAGCACCCTCATTTTTAAATTCTTTACCAAAACCCCAAATAATTTGGTTAGTCCTCTCTTCCTACACTCAGCATCCTTGTTTTTAAATCCTTTTCCATCACCCCAAATAATTTGGTTATTCCTCTCCTTCCTACACTCAGCACCCTCATTTTTAAATTCTTTTTCATCACAACAAATAATCTGGTTGGTCCTCTCCTTCCTACACTCAGAACCCTTGTTTTAAAATTCTTTTCCATCACCCCAAATAATCTGGTTGCTCCTCTCTTCCTATACTCAGCACCCTCATTTTTAAATTCGTTTCCATCACCCAAAATACTTCGGTTGTTCCTCCCTTCCTACACTCAGCACTCATTTTTAAATTCTTTTCCATCACCCCAAGTGATTTGGTTATTCCTCTCTTCCTGCACTCAGCATCTGAACATCCCCATTTTTAAACTCTTTTCCATATACTTTGGTTGGTTCTCCCTTCCTACACTCAGCACCCTAATTTTTAAATTCTTTTCCATCACCCCAAATAATCTGTTTGATTCTCTCCTTCTCACATTCAGCACCCTTGTTTTTAAATTCTTTTTCATCACCCCAAATAATTAGGTTGTTCCTCCCTTCCTACAGTCAGCACCTGAACATCCTCATTTTTAAACTCTTTTCCATATAATTTGGTTGGTTCTCCCTTCCTACACTCAGCACCCTAATTTTTAAATTCTTTTCCATCACCCCAAAGTATCTGTTTGATTCTCTCCTTCTCACATTCAGCACCCTTGTTTTTAAATTCCATCACCCCAAATAATCTGGTTGGTCCTTCCTTCCTACACTCAGCACTCATTTTTAAATTCTTTTCCATCACCCCAAGTGATTTGGTTATTCCTCTCTTCCTGCACTCAGCATCTGAACACCCCCATTTTTAAACTCTTTTCCATATAATTTGGTTGCTCCTCCCTTCCTACACACATCACCTTCATTTTTAAATTCTTTTCCATCAAATAATTTGGTTAGTCCTCTCCTTCCCACACTCAGCACCCTCATTTTTTAATTCTTTTCCATCAAATAATTTGTTTTTTCCTCTGCTCCTGCACTCAGCACCTGGGTTTTTCTCTTTGTCCACTCCTGAAGGACATCTCCTCCCTTTCTCCTGCTCCTGAAGCCTCCCTTACACAAATCATTTGAACTCACATCCCCCCAGGAACAGATGGGATTTTGTATCAATGTAATTAAATTGCTACATCCTCCAACAAGGACAGGGTCAGATCTTGATCCTACACAGTTTTAATCCCCCAGATTAGGCTTTTATTCTAGTTGAAAGCACTTCCAGCAACACCACTTCTCAACTGGAGCATCCTCAAGCTATCCATGGCCTTCTAAAGCCTCCCTGATGTGAAAGACATCACAAACCAGTCCTACTGTTGCAATCTGCTATCAGTAGTATTGAAATTTGGAAGACTAAATGGATAAAATAGTGGTCAGTGTATTTTAAATATCAAAAAATAATCACTATCATGCAGGAAGAATACTCTAAATGCCATAAAAAACCCCAACAACTAAAAAAAGACACTCTAAATTCTACAGCAGAGCAGAAACTCTCATCCAAATTGCTATTAAAAATTTTAAAAAGATTAAAAGTCATAGGGAAACCTCTTGTCATGTAAAATTTAGCTGTGGAAACTCAGAGGAAAGGGGGGAAAGAAAAGAAGGCAGTGGATGCAGGTACTCTGTTATTTATTGTACAGTATTTTCACTGAAAGTACAAAGGCATCATCAGTACTCACCAGAATTGTATTGTAACAGGGATGTTATATCAGGGATTAAAATGTGCTGCTTCAACCATTTAAGGCAGAACATAAATTCAGAGGAAAAAAGCGAGGAGTTTTTTTTTAAAAAAAAACCAAAAAATGTAAAAAAAAATGCTTTTAGTAACTGAACTGTACAAAAGAAAAGAAAAATAAAAAGAAAACATACAAGAATGTGGGGATTAAAGCCCCCCCCAAAGTCATTTAAAACTATATAAAAAGGCATTCTGTTATCTACCATGTAATTAGGACCTTTGGGTTCTCTTTCCTTCATACTGATGACTGTGGGGGTTGAGGGAAACACTGTTACTAAAATGAATCAGACTCATACAAAAGTATTTACACAGAAAAGCAGAAAAAAAACCCCCAAAATTTCACCCTGCTCTTGTTCCAGAAGAGAAACATTTGCCCTGTTGGAGAGCAGAGCCTTCCTCCCTGTCCCCCCCACACCCACACTTGACCTTGAGCAGGGGAAAGCTGATAGGGATGGGGTGGGAGAAGCTGCCAGAGTCCTTCTGGGAAGGGGGAAGTGTCTTTCTCACTTGTGTTTTATTGCAGAGGAGCTAAAAATTAAAATTATTTAGAAAAAAAAAACAACCTAAAACCCACATGACAATCCCAAACCATCATCCCCCTGCTCCAAGAAGTGGGGATGGGTGACCAGGACTAAGTATGGAGGACACCAAGAGGTAGGGCTGGCTGGAGCTTTCTCTCTAGAAAAAAAGGAAAGGGTGGGAAGTTGGGAAGAGATGGGGAGGAGAACGACTCTTAGGACTACACCAGACTTTTGTGCTGCTGCTTTTCTAAACCTTTCTAAACCTCTCCTGAGAGGAGAAGCAAACCCAGGACACAGCCAAAGCATCCAGAAGGCAGCCATGGGGACATCCGCTAGAGGGATGTTTAGACGTGAGCACTCTTGGCGTGGGTCGGGGAGCTGGAGCCTGAGGCGTAGTAGAAACGGTTTTCACCGAAGGTTTGGGCATCCCCTGAGCAGCAGACGATGACACAGCCACCAAAGAGGCAGAGGGCTGAGCCAATCCAGCCCGTGTAGAGAGAGTAGCCAAAGCTCATGATGGTGGTCTCACGGTGGGCGCAGACCGGGAACCAGATGGTGGCCACGACTCCACACATGGCTGGGGAGAGATGGAAAGGAGAGGTCACTTCTGCAGATAAACCTGCCACGGGGACACTAAAGGGGAGGAAAGGCTCTGAGAGGCAGGGGACAGAGAGGAAAAACATCCCCTTCCTGCCTTACAGTCCTGTGGTGGGAGCAAGGAGCATCAGGGCTTGGTCTAGGAGGTTTACAAACAAGGAGGCATCATGGAAGCCAAGTGGGGAAGGGAATGAAGAGAGAACAGCCATGTCCCTCAGGCACCAACAAACAAAAAGGGACAAACAACTGCTGCTTGTAAGGACAGGCTGAAGGAGTTGGGGTTGTTCAGCCTGGAGAAGAGAATCATAGAATAGTTTGGGTTGGAAGGGATCTTAAAGATCAAGTTCCAACCCCCCTGCCATAGGTAAGGACACCTCCCACTAGATCTGTCTGCTCAGAGCATTGAAGGTTCAAGGGGGACATCATAGTAGCTTCTCAATACCTGAAGGGAACCTACAGAAAGGCTGGGGTAGGACTTTTAATAGGGTATGTGATGGAAGGAATAGGAATAATAGATGTAAGTTGGAAGAGGGGAGATTCAGATTGGAGATAAGAAGGAAATCCTTTACTGTAGGGGTGGTAGACACTGGAAGAGGTTACCCAGAAAGGCTGTGGATGCCCCCTCAGTTCCTGGAGGTGTTTAAGGCCAGGCTGGATGAGGCACTGAGCAACCTGGTCTAGTGGGAGGGGACCAGGTGTTGGAACTAGATGATTTTTAAGATTCCTTCCAACCCAAACCATTCTATGACATAGTCTGATAGATTTGTTACATGGGAACCAGATTTGTTCCTTGGAAATATCCTTAAGGAGTGAAGAACAAAAGTAATTTCTGAAGCTCTGCTCTGGAGAGCTGCAAAATCACAGAATAGTTCAGGTTGGAAGGGACTTTAAAGATCATTGAGTTCCAATTTCCATCCATTATTTCTAGTCCTCCCATCACATATCTTATTAAAAAGTCCTACCCCAGCCTTTCTGTAGCCCCCTTCAGGTATTGATAGAATGAGGAACAAATCAGACACAAAGCACAACCACAAAATGCATCAATGATATGGTAAAACCAGTTTAAACTGCCATGTCTGCATGAACGCACATCAATGAGCATCACAAGATTAACAAGATCAATGTTAACAAAACAGAGCAGGATTTCTAAAGCAGGATTTCCAAAACACGAGCAGGAAACAGGCAGGGGCAGAACAAGCAGCAGCTTCACCAGGGGCTTTTTATGAACAAGAAAATGTTTCCTAACCCCAGAGAGAAGATTCCACTTCCCTGTTGAAAATTCCTCATCAAATGATGGAGAAAAACCCCAGAAATGCCCCCCTAAAAACCTACTGAAATGGATAGAAAGGAAAATATTTTCAACCACTGGGTTGAAACAGGCTGCCCAGAGAGGGTGTGGGGTCTCCTTCTCTGGAGACATTCAAACCCCACCTGGACACCTTCCTGAGTGACCTAATCTAGCTGTTCCTGCTCCAGCAGAGGGGTTGGACTAGATGATCTCTTGAGGTCCCTTCCAATCCCTCAATCTATGATACTGGGAAAAAAATTCTTCACCAAAAGGGTTCTCAAGCACCTGGGAAGTGGTGGAATCACCATCCCTGATAGTATTTTGTAAGATGAGAAGATGTGATGCAGAGGGATGTCCTTCAATGATGACTTTGGTAGCATTAGGTCAACAGTAGGACTTGATAATCTGAAAGATCCTTTCCAGCCTAGATGATTCTATGATTCCTTGACTGAGGACTTGAGATTTTCCTTCAAATTCTGCAATTCTTTTCCACCAGGAGGAGGAAGGTTGAGGTAGCAGTGCTGTGAGGACTGCTGGGGAGCTGACACTGGGAGGAGACACCCTCAGGACACCAAAGCAAGTTCCAACACAGCATTTTGCAGGCAGCCAAGCTGGAAATGGTGAATTTTTCATGGTTTGCTGCAAACAGGGGGGGGAAATTGTGCCCTAAATTCTCCCTGTGCCACACAAGGCCATGCTTGTCCCCCTCACTTAGGGTCCCACCTCCATCCTGCACATCCAGTGAGGGCTACAGGAGTTTAAGGGTGTTAATCACCTCCCAGGAGTGTGTCCTAAAACAACACTCTTTTATCGGCTGGACATCTGAGAAGAATGAATCTGTCAATATTTACTCTCCTCCAGGACAAGCTGTGCAGGAGTCCATCCTCGTGGCTATCAGGGAATCAGAGCAAAACAATAACAGGAGCAATGGCAGGGTTACAGATTTCCACCAGCCACGTTTAAAAGGGATGTGGAGGCAGTGTCAAAAAGTTAAGGTTGCAGGAGGGTGAGAAAAAATAAAATATTTTTTAAAAAGAAAGGATTAAAAATAAAACAATTAAGCTAAAGGGGAGAACAAACCATCACTCCTGGCCAGAAAACCCATTCCCGTTAGCTGCCTTTATTGTCAGAGAAAATATTTTCTTATGGAAAAGAGGAGAACATTTGGAGGATGCTCATGAAGCCAGGAATAATTTCAAAGCAAGGGCTTTGGAAGAAATTTTTTTTGGAGGGGAGAAGGGAGAACAGCATTTCTCCTGCCTGTGGGATCCATCCTGCAAACAGCTCACGAGCTTTAAAACAAAAATGTAGCAGTTGGGAACACACAACTGGGAGAGGGGAAAAAAAGCTTCTTTGTTGGCCAAAAAGACACAATCATCTCTTCTTCTTCTGTCAGCAGTAAATATATATATATAAACATATATTTATGTCCATAGACTGTAAGAGCCTTATCTAACCAAGCCCTCCCCCCCACCACAGAAGAAGAAAACACTTGCACTGGGGTGAGAAGAGCTCTCAGGGCCACCAAGACAATAGCATCCCTTGTGTGTGTGGCTGAATGACATGTAAAACCACCTTATTTTAATGCTGACAATACTAGAAAGCCACAAAATACAAGCCCAGGGCTTTGCAAGGGATGGTTCGACCACTCAGAGGCTACCAGCTGCCCTCAGCCACCAGTGGGCAAGAGGAGCACCCTGGAAAAAGGAATGAGCTTCATCACCCCACACAGATTAGAGGGGGCTATAAATCCTCTGGTGAGAGGCAAAAAGGGTGGTCTGTGATGGCAATATTTCTCAGTGAACTCCAATTTTGGTCAGGCTGTACTGCAGAAAAAGGCTGGAGAAAAGCTGACATGCCAAGAAAGCCCAAGAGATCAGAAAAGGCATTTTAGGGTGAGTTTCAAGACATAAAACAGAATTGTGGAATCAGAGAGATGGAAGGGACCTTCAAAGGCCATATTGTCCAACCCTCTAAGGTGAACAGGGACATCCTGCACTAGATCAGGTTGCTCAGAGCCTCAGCAAGCCTTGGATGTCTCCAGGGATGGGGGTCCCACCACCTCTCTGGGCAACCTGGGCCAGTGTCTCACCATTTTCATGGGGAAAAACTTCTTCCTGATGTCTCATCTAACCCTGCCCTGCTCTAGTTTCAAACCCTCAGCTAGAGGAAATGTTCCTATAAAAGCCTCTAACCTGCAAAAGCCATCTCATTAATAGATGGTGAGGTTGTCCTTGCTCCATCACATCACAGGGATAGATCCCAGGCTTCCAGTATTCCCAAGTCCTTTTTGACTGTGAACTTTCAGTGGCTCAACAAATTAAGCTGAAACTCTTACTATTCCACATTACAGGCATATTTGAGTTGTCTGGAAGCACACACAGAGACAAGAAGAACAGGAGGTGCTCGGGGAGATGGGGGAGATGGAGCAGGATCACACCAACCCGTCAGCCAGTCCCTGCCAAATTCCTTAACAGTAACTCGAAGGCTTTCTGGGGAAGAAAGAATCCTTCTCTCTTCCACAGCTAAATTTAATCTTTCTGAGTTGCTGACTCAAAGTCAGGCAGATTTCTCTTTCAAAGCAGTTGGTTGAGCTGTTGGAGAGGGTCCAGAGGAGGACCACGAAGATGATGAGAGGGCTGGAGCACCTCCCTTCTCAGGACAGGCTGGAGGAGTTGGGGTTGTTCAGCCTGAAGAAAAGCTCAGGGGGGACCTCATAGTGGCTTCTCAATACCTGAAGGGGGCTACAGAAAGGCTGGGGTAGGACTTTTTAATAGGATATGATGGAAGGACTAGGAATAATGGATGTAAATTGGAAGAGGGGAGATTTAGGCTGGATAGAAGAAAGAAATTCTTGTCTCTGAGGGTAATAAGACACTAGAAGAGGTTGTGGATACCCCCTCAATCCCTNCCCCCCCGTATTCATTTTATCTGGATATCTACAGTTTTCCAAGTAAATCTCATGCACAGTCCAGGAAAAAGAAAAAAAAAAGGAAGTAAATAATACCTTTTATGTAGTATAAACAGCTAATACAGTCATTTCACAGCAGTAATTGCTAATAACTAATGTATTTTTCCTCTGTGTTTTCCAATCCCTCACCTCCACCAGGCTTGGTTACCAGCATGGGGTCCCCTGAATTAGGAGCAACAAAAGGGGATGGGTCAGATTTTTTTTCCATCAACACATGGAATGTTTTCAGGCTGGCTGGGAGCAAACCTCTGCTGTTTTTGGAGATAAATCAATTCTCTGGGACAGATAAGATCAGGTAAAGGCATAAATACATCAGTGGGTGGGACAGGAGGTACAGAGAGAAAAAGAAAACAAATTAAAAAAAATAAATCAATGGAATATCTGAGCCTGTTGTTTTCCTGGCAATTTTTCAACTTTGTTTTTTGTTGGGTTTGGGGGTTTTTTATCCCCCATACCACTTCAACTTCTGTTTTAATAAATCTCAATGACCAAACACCATCCCTTTTCCCCAGGAATAAGTGAAGTTTGCTCCCCCCCATCACATCCCAACTGTCTCTTTCTGCTTCCTCAGTCAGGATTTGAGGGGTTTGTTTTCTTTTATCCAGAGCTTTGGGATTTGGTCTCCACACAGAGGAAAAAGCTGAAACCCAAGTGGCTGGAGAAAACCCCAAAGGAGAGCTCAGTGGCCAGAGGGTGAATAAGAACACCCCAAGGCATTCTACATCTAGAATACAATTAATTTTACATCAGTATTATGATTTTTGAAGCCTCCTTTATGATTATTAAATGCTCTGGAATAATAACATCCCATTTTGCAAATAATGCATCATTATTCGGCTTAAATATTATCCAAGTCCCAAGCTCTGGACATTATTCTTCTTCTAAAGGTACTTGCTGAGCAGACCAGAAAAAATCTAGGGTTTATAATAACAAAATATGGGTTGATTTGTTTTTTTCTTTCAAAAAAATCCATTAACTTAGGAGTGAGAGGGTTCTATTCTTCATTTGTGATATGACAAAAAGGATTATTGTCACTGTGGCCAGGCTGCTCTTCCCAGCCCAGATCAGTCCTGGTTAATTTAACTAGACCCTAGTTAATAGGAAAAACCATGTTGTGAGGCAGAGAGGACCCTTATGGAGCATCACAACCCCTCAAGAAGATGTCCTCTTACACCTCTTCTCTTCCCTGCTGTCATGCAGCAGTAGGGACAGGATGGGACAGACCCCAAACCCCTAGTATAACACTGCAATATATGGGATTTCACTTATTTTCACTATATTTCATGCAGTATTACCCAGCAAAGGGGATTTAAGGACAATATTCTCACCTCTAGGTCAGCAAAAGGGGCTGATTTACAACCTGGTTCTCCTAAACTGTGACCAAAAACTCAAGTTTGTTCACAACAAAGTGCAGCTCTGCAGGGCCTCCCCCATTCTGGGCAGGGGAAATCTGGAAAACTCTTCTAACACTAAAATGTCATTAGGCAGAAAAAAAAAATCACTTTTTTCTTTCATTTTGCAGATCCCAGAGATTTAGGGGCTTTGGGATAGGGATGAAGGGCACATTCCAAGAGGTCTCTAACCTGGCTGATCATGACTGAGATGCCCTAAATAATCATAGAACCATAGAATAGTTTGGGTTGGAAGGGACCTTAAAGATCATCAAGGGGATCTTATCATGGGAAGGGACATCTCCCACTAGACCAGGTTGCTCAGTGCCTCATCCAGCCTGGCCTTAAACACCTCTGGGGATTGAGGGGGCATCCACAACCTCTCTGGGCAACTTCTTCCAGTGTCCCACCACTCTCACCATAGAGAATTTCTTTCTTATATCTAGCCTGAATCTACCCTCTTCCAATTCACATCCAAGCCCTACAAAGGTTATTTTATTATACCCATCTGTGGCAAAGCACCTCTAAACCCCACTGAAGGGCTCCCTGGCTCTCAGCCCCTTAGATTTGGGGTTTGCTGACTTGTACCATCTGCTTTTCAGCCATGAGGAAAGCCTCCTTGCAAGGAAGGAACACCCAGAGGACAATCCCTCTAAGAGTGCAGCTACATCCACCCACTTGAGAGAAGAATAAAGAAGAAGAAGAGGAGAGAAGATGGGCATGATGTCAGCCTGGGCTGCCAGCAACCAGCAGAGCCATACAAAGAGGCCACTTTCCCTTCACCCCTCCTCCTCTGTACCACAGAAGGGTAAAAAACAAGGCACAGCAGCCTGTTTCTGAGAATGATGACGAGGCTTCAAGAACATGCAGGTGTCATGTTGGGGGACAATGAGCTCCACAGTCTTGCTCTGCTCAAAACAATCTCCTCAGGAAGAAATTCCATGGGGAGCTCTTGGAGAACCAAGGCAAGGCTGGGTAGAAGGGGTTGGAACACAGAGGTGACACACCATCCTTCTTCCCAAGTCCATGTCACCTCTTTTCTCCCTCCCTTGCTGTCCCCACAGCCACAGCATCCCCTTAACCACCAGATTCTCCTCTCACACATCTCATCTTGCTTTGAACTGGCTGTATCTGGGATGAACAAGGAAATATGAAGACCAGCAGCTTGGGAGTTTAGACACCCTTCCAAAAATACCATCATAAAGCATCAAACCAGCTGAAAACACAGAATCACAGAATATCAGGGATCGGAAGGGACCTAAAGAAATCATCTAGTCCAATAAAACATATGATTATGGAAGAAGTTCTACTGTTTGATCTATTAGAAAAAATTACAGTTCAATCTGGGAGCCAAGAAGGGCTTTTAACAGAATTTGGAAATATTTTTCTGCTTCTAAACTGCTCTTTTCTATGAGATAGTTCTCCTTGGACAGTCTGAAGCCCATTACATGAAGTGGCAAAATGAAGAAAAATAAAGAAAACAGTATCTTAAAGAAAAGTAAAGATAGAAGATAAAGATAAAGATAAGGATAAAGATAAAGATAAAGAAAACAGTATCAAGGATCTCAAAGATAAGAAGTGAGCATTGAATGCTTTTTAAAAATGGACAATAAGTAACCAAAGACTTCTGAGGACAGCTGTGATCCATTGCCTAGAGCTAAGATATAATAATTTGAAGATGTGTGAGAAGCACAGCTGGTGACTGTGCCCAAGGACTCCACCAGAACTAACCCCCTCTCCTCTCTGCCTCCTATCAATGTCCTCCCACTCCTTCTCATGCCTTTTATTCACCCCACAGACTCCAGTGATGCTGGAGAGATGCAGGGTCAGCCCATTCTGGACAGACATCCTCTTTCACATTCAACCAGCTTGCTCTATACCATCCAGATGAAGACCTCTAGGTTCTCCACACCTTACCCAGGAGGATGATGAGGATCCCTCCCAGCTGGGACCTCCTGTACTTGGCAGCTCCAGGCTCATGACCCATCCGGATGCAGGGCAAGACTGTGATCAGCAGGAAGATGGCAGGAAGACCCAGGACTGAAGCAGCAATCATCAGTGCTCTACATGCTTGGACATACCCTGTTGGCAAGGCAAAGAAAGAGGATTCTGATTATTTGGCACCCAAAAAAAAAATCATGGAATAATTTGGGTTGGGAGGGGTCTTAATGGGACACCTCCCACCAGCCCAGGTTGCTCAAAGCCCAGTCCAGCCTGGCTTTGAACCCCTCCAAGGGTTCATAACTTCATTGGTGGCCCATTTCAATGCTTCACCATCCTCCCAATGAAAATTTGAGAGGAATTTTAAAGAAAATAAAAAGTTACCTGAGGAGTTAAGGGCAAAAAAATGAGACCCCCTAAACAAAGGAGATGGCAGCGCCCAGCATGGTGCCTGTGTGTGATCAGCCCCCATGAAATGAGAATACAAACACGTTTGTTTTAAAGGCTTGACTCAGGCAATGAAAGACTCCAAACACATTTCAGCCCTTGGAAACACCAGAATAAATTCCCCTCTCGTGGAAAGCTGCACTGAGCAGAAGGATTTTGTGATTTGTTTCTGCTGCTGAAAAACCTATTTATTAAACTTGTTGAATTATGTTTCTTTGGGGTGTGTATCCCCCCCTCTCCCCTCCTGTGTCGGATCACATTGAAAAATAGCAGCAAAAAGGAAGGTAAATCTACTAAAATAAAATTGTTCATTCACAGAAAAAGGGAAAAAAGGACCTAGACTGAGAGATTCAAAACTATGAGACACGGGCTAATGGAGAGAAATTGAGGAATAATCTTTCTAAACTCTTGTGAAGTTATTTTCACAGTGATTTTAAAATAAATAAATAAGGAAACATGAAAGAAAACCATCCCAGAATGGCTATTTCTGCCCTGTCAGCTTCAGAAGCATCTCTGATTTCATAGAATCATAGAATAGTTTGGGTTGGATGGGATCTTAAAGATCATTTAGTTCCAACCCCCCTGCCACATGCAGGGACACCTCCTAAACCCCAGCAGAACAAAGCAGAGTTCACTGTGATTGAGACACATAAAATCATTAAATAAACTCACAGAGACAAGACCACACAAGACTTTGGCAGGCTTAATTAGCTGAAAGGATGTAGGAATAGGGCTTAACTTTTGCTTTGCTGTAAACTAGAGGAGAATCCCTGTTTAATTAGAAAATATCAAGCAGAGTGAAATGTCCTTACATCCCTACAAAAGCTCTGTCTTGCCTTAGAAGATGTGGGGAGCACAAGAGCATCCAGGATAATGATGATCTCCTGAAAGCTTAAAAGCCACGTTTGGCATTAATAATAGATGATGAACGATTCATTATGCTCCAAATCATTTTAACTAACAGAACCTTCATCATTATTTCGATGTAAAACTCAAAATGCTCTATTAAATAACCTCAATAGGCTTTGAAAAGCAAGACGTGAAATGAACAGGAGGGTTTACTAAGAGCAACGATTAAACATTCGTCAGGCATTAACAGTCGTGGTACCTGGATGTGATTAAAACCAGGTATCATTTAATGAGACTCACATTAAGAGGTATTATTCACATCTTTTACAATATTTTATGGACCATGGAGAAGGAGATCATCACCAACTCATCCTGCAGCAGGGTTGGGTAGGACCAGGAGGAATGGATGCAAATTGGAAGAGGGGAGGTTTAGGCTGGAGAAAAGAAAGAAATTCTTCAGTGAGAGGGTGGTGAGACACTGGAAGATGTTGCCTAGAGAGGTTGTGGATGTCTCTTCAATCCCTGGAGGTGTTTAAGGCCAGGCTGGACGAGGCATTGAGCAACCTGGTCTAGAGGGAGGTGTCCCTGCCCATGGTAGAGAGGTTGGAACTAGATGATCTTTAAGGTTCCTTCCAACCCAAACCATTCTTGGCTCCTTACCCCTGGGCGGGAAAGGGGGAGGACAGGGCACACATACCTGGTAGTATGAGGATGTCCACCAGGGGCTTGCAGTGATAGAGACCGGTGGCCATGACGCAGTCTGCCCACAGCCCCTTGGATCCCAGCTCGTCCATTTTCCTGCAGGTGGTGATGGTGTAGCCACAGGTCACCACCCAGTCGTTGGTGGCCGTTGCCACAACCACCCCAATCCAGCCTATGAAGCTGCAGACAAATCCAGCCAGGTGCAGGCAGGTGGCCACCATGGTGATCCCTTGGTGGGAGACAAGGTGGAAAGGAGAGCACGGCCAGGGAGCTTCTGGCTGCTGAGAATTTCTGCTGGGGTTTGGTGGGATGGAGATCCCTGGTCACTCCCTGTTGCTGTCACTGCCCAGCTCCCTCCCTGGGAGGGGTTAGAGCTGCCTCCAACCCCACAGAGCAGGGGAGGAGCCCCAAGTTGGGACCAGTTCATTAAGAGTCGGAGGGGATGGACAGCATGGAGAGGAGGAGACACTGAACTACACCCACTCCTGTCTGGAAAAAAAAAATTATTTAAATGTGAATGTAATTATTTAAATGTGAATTATTTAACTGTTCAAAACTTAGCATCAAGGAGAAAATAATTAAGGCAGATTGTTCAAGCTGATGATCCCACGGGTACCTCATCATATAGTGGAGAGTTACTCAAGAGGTAGAAGTGATCATCTCAAGACTGCAGCAAATGGACAAAATCAGTCTTGGGTCTTTCCAAATGTTCTAATAACTGAAAAAAACCCCATAAATACCAATTTGTGCATTCTCTGCTTCTGCCCGAGTTAACAAAAGTATTAAACAGCACTTACTGAGTCTTAAATATGTATTTCCACTTTTGAATGCTAAGACGAGCAGCTTTTTACTCAGACTTCGCAATGGGGGTGAATTTCAGTCTGCTTCAAAATATGAAAATAAACGGGAGAAAAAAAGAATAAAAATCAACATCTTTACGGTCTGTTTTCCAGCAAGAGTAAGAGGCAGGCAGGATATTGTCTTAATTTTGCTTTGTGTTGTCACAAAAACATAGAAGTCAGCAGCTGCTGAAGTTTGATGGCTCCAGATCACACGTTCCTGGAGAGACCACTAGTGGGGAGCTGCTCGCATTGCACCGGGAAAACCAGGAAAAAAACCCAATAGATCCCAGAATTTTATTCATTCCTGGAGCGGATAATGAAAAAAAAAATTTAAAAAACTTATGACATACGGAGGGATTATGGTTTCAAGAATTAAATATATCCTGCTCCCCCATTCTTTAGCAAATAAAGTGACAATCATGAACAAGATCACCCTGAATTTCAATTGTCAAATGTTCCTCGGATTCAAAATTCTTTTTCCCCCATTCTCTAGCAAATAAAGTGAAAATCATTACCAAGATCATCCTGAATTTGTCACGTGTTCCTCAGACCCAAAATTCTTTTTCCTCCATTCTTTAGCAAATAAAGTCAAAATCATGAAAAAGATCATTCTGGATTTCATTTATGACGTGTTCCTCGGATCCAAAATTCTTTTTCCCCCTTCTTTAGAAAATGAAGTGAAAATTATGAACAAGATCACCCTGAATTTCATTTGTCACCNTCTTTAGAAAATGAAGTGAAAATTATGAACAAGATCACCCTGAATTTCAATTGTCAAATGTTCCTCGGATTCAAAATTCTTTCATTCTTTAGCAAATAGAGTGAAAATCATGAACCAGATCATCCAGAACTTCATTTGTAATTCTTCTTCCCCATTCTTTAGCAAATAAAGTGAAAATCATTAACAAGATCATCCTGAATTTCATTTGTCACATGTCCCTTATACCCAAAATTCACCAACGTGAGGTTGGTTTTGTTTTGTCAAAGCCACATCTAAGCACTGGAGGCACTACATAAATAGCTGAAACGAATTATCTTTTGAAAGAACAATAATTTTTTTTGAAAATAATGATAGCTTTAGTATTAAATAGAAATTTAACTGATGTTTTTACATTTATATGGTTATTTTTTGGCTTTTTTTCCCTCCACCTGGTTTATGCTATTTTTGTGAAGACAGAGTGCAAATTTTTATTATGAGATTCCACTTCTCAGTGCTGCTTATTCCTCTACTAGAGCCATTATCTACATCAATCACATTTATACCTTAAAAAAAAATCAATCTTTTTACCCTGTTACTCAAGCAGTTTTTCCTTCAGCAGGGTTGTCTCCTCTTATGAATTATCTATGTTGCAATTAGTCACTTTTACACACCCTGTGACTTTGTCTCCCCCAAGTGACTCACCATGACCACCTTCTTCATGAGGTTTTTCAGCCTCAAAAACACAGCAACATAAAAATTCAAGAGAAATGCAGAAATAAACTGGGTTTCAGTGCTGTCAGTTGTTCATTTGCTTCCATGCTAAAGGCTGAGCACATAAAAATATTATAGATTTTGTCCTCATCCTTGTTAATACCCCTTGTTTCTTCATCTGTAAGACACAGCACCATTGTTTGCAATAATCTGAAATATAATCAGGACATAATCATTACATGAACATAATAATATGCAAGACCAGCACTTTAAAATGAGATCAAAGCATTTTTGCTCCGCTTTAAGGGAGAAGGAAAAGGATTTATCTTATGAAAGTGCCCATATTTGATTCTATGACAAAATATTCCAAACTTCAGTAAGAATAAAATCAGCTAGAAAATCTCCAGAGTATTCAGGGTGAAAATGATGTATTTTTAAATGCAATTATACTTCTTTGAAATGACCAAAAGAGAGAAGCTCAAAGTCAAGCCCAGGAACAGCTCCCTCTTCAGTTGATTCCTCCTTCTTCACTCATCTACTCTCATTTCTCTGCTATTTAAGCTCCCTAGTGGTAGAGAAAGAAAATTAAACAATGTAAACAATGAGATTTACAGCAACTAAGAATTGTTTAGCATCCCTGTAGGGGATATTTTCTATCAATCATAGAATAGTTTGGGTTGGAAGGAACCTTAAAGAATATCTAGTTCCAAAACCTCCCACTAGACCAGGTTGCTCTGTGCTTCATCCAGCCTGGCCTTAAACACCTCCAGGGAGGGGGATCCACAACCTGTCTGGGCAAAGAGGTTATTTATATCAATAAATCAAGTACAATTCTCATTTCTGATTGTGATTTTTTATAAAACTCAGCATTTTTTACAATGAGGTGTGCAATTGTCCTCTTATTCTTTATTAATTTGTTGAGAAGTGATGTGAACAACTCGTACAACTTTAAACAGGTCTTAATTTAGAGCAATCAAAGCAAGAATTTCTCCTCCTTGCTAAAAAATGACAAGTTTTAATTGCCAATCTTAACCACTGTTAAAAATTCTCCAAAAAGTTATAGAATCATAGAGATGGGTCCTTCCAAGATTTTTTCCTAATACTTTTTTTTCTTTTTTCAATATATAGAATCATAGGGTTGGAAGGAACCTTCAAGGCCATCTAGTCCAACCCCCTGCAGTGAGCAGGGACATCCTGCACAGGCTGCTCTAGAGGCTGAATTTCTCCAGGGATGGAGCCTCCACAACCTCTCTGGGCAACCTCTTCCAGTGTCTCACCACCCTCATGGGGAAGAAGTCAAGTTTTGATATCAAATGTTCAAAATAAATTAGAAAGGCAAGTGTTGGGACATTACAGTTCTTTATTTGTTTTTGAATCCACAATCTATACAGGTATTTACAAGGCATGAAAATGGAGAACAGCACAAAATACAATTGAGGTATAAGCTAAGAGCACAGTCATGTCATGTTCTCAATAAATAGAATTCAAAATTTTGTAAACCAAGTGACCAGATAGATGCATCTTGTTTACTAAAACCATATAAAATATCTCTTAAATTCTCACGTGAGGTAGAGGACAGTTTTTTTTGTGTGTGTGTGTCATGTTATGCAACCACAGCAACTCGAAGGATAAGACTGTACATCATTGGCAAAGTATTAAAAATTGGTGATCTGACCTTTTTTTTAATTATTATTATTTTTCCACAGGATTTTATACTCTGGTTTCAGAACAGTCACTCATCACCTTCAGCTCACACAGACTGTTTTGCAGCTACTTTCTGTCATTCATTAATTCTACTGGCATGTCAACAGCAATAAATACTTTGGAAAGTGAGGATGAAAACAGATTTCCTCAGTCACAGAAAGCAACATTAATGGCAACAAATGACTTGAGACTTTTTTTTTCTTATTTCCTAGAATTAAATACAGTACAGCTGTGCTTTCCTTTAAGTGAGGTATCTATATCTGAATTAAAAAAAAAAAAAAATCAATCGGTATTGTTATATTTAATCCATTTTCAAAGAGCTAAATTGGTTTGCTGTGCTTGCTGAAGTGCCTAAAACCCATTTTTCAAGCATTTCCCAAACTCACCCTGAAAAAAAATTAGTTTGTAAGTAATGGAGACACATTAAAAAATCTTGGTGAGATTTGTAATTCATTGCTTTCAGAAAAGTTATTAAAAAAAGCTAAATTTAATTTTGAAAAAGGGATATGCAAAAAACAGAAAATTCTAGCTTTCTGCAATGAAAAACAAAGAATTTTCCACTACAAAAGTGGTGAAAAAAATTTAAAAAATTCAATTTGCAGCATTCTGCTGCTCACTATTAATTAAAATTGCTGAAATATTGCAAGCACAGGTTAACAGGGAGGTGTAGATATGCCTTTTGTTGGCTTCCACCTTCTAGAAAACTCTGCTGTGTGGATTAATGACACAAACTAAGTGCAGGGAAAAAAAAAAACAAAGTCCTTATCTTTACAATCAAAATAAAGACTCTACAAACAAGTGGATTCCAGGAAGGTGACCATGAGACTGTGTTTCAAAGCCAACTTCACAACCAATGTTAGGAAAAGTCTTCCAAAAATTTCATAACACATTCTAGCTATCCCTTCCCCCAATATAAACCAAAAAATTGTGGGAATAAAATGTTGTGGCTTCTAAAATATGGGCCAAGACCTTTTTTTTTTCCTTTTTTTTCCAGGACGCCAGTAGGTTTATGCTCCCAATCGACTTTTCCTACTTTCCTAATTGCCTTTACTATGTACAAATGATTTGATGCCTAGGCTATTCATATATTAAATATGGAATAAAATTAGTATGAGGGTGTGAAATACAAACTACATTTATCTAAATACTATAACTAAATGGTATGTTTTACAAAAATTAAAACACAGGCTTAGGTAGGTTTGGAGATTTAAATCAAAGTCTCTTCCACCTAGAGTGTGAATGACAGTGCTTTGGGACTGCCAGAATAACAGGAGTTTTACTCTCTAAACTCTTCAAACTTTCTTCTTAAGAAAGCACCTCAAAGTTTTCTTTAAAAGAAAAAAAAAAAAAAAGGAGAAAACTAGATATTCACCTTGAATCCCATTTACTTTTGTTAAAAGAGGTGCACTGGGGCAGCTTTGATCTCAGTTTAGGTGTCACTGTGCAACTTTCAAACTCAAGAGATGATTTTAGGATTTTTTCTTCCTAAAAAAGGTTTCATGTCACAACTATCTGGGAAAACTGCCTGAAAGATCAGCAAGCTGAGGGTAAAAGTCAAAAAAAAATACATAAAATGAGCATGCTGTGACCAACAGCAGGGACTTAATGATACAATTAATAATTTCTACAATTAATTGTGCACTTGAGAACCTTAAATGTGTATTCCAAAATCCTATATTAGGCTGTAAAATAAACCATTCCATAAAACTAGTATAAGTTAGTGGGAAAAAAAAACATTTTTGTTCTAGAACTTATGTTGGATTATTTACATTGTACTAAAAAACTATCTTTCAAAGACTGTGAACACACAAAACAAAAATCTATGGCACATTCATGTATACATTATTACTTCAAATCAGTATAAAATTAAGTCTACACATATGAAAATCATTTATGTTACTCAAAGAGCCTGAAATTAATATTAAAGATTTTTTTAAAGAGGATTATAATAATTTAAAATGCATTCTATAACTTCAGTTAAACTAAATGGACTATTTACAAAGTCATTTTAATGAATGTTCTGCTTTTTTTTTTTCAGCCAGATGTTTTGAAACAATTCAGAGGCCTTATCTGCAGCTGGAATTGCTAAAATTTTATAGCTAGTGAAAAATATTAGTACAAACTAGTGCCACCAGCAATTTACTACAGCTTAAACTGGTTAAGAGCTGGTGGAGAGGTGGCTGAAGTGCTGGCTGAGGCACAGGAACTAGTCCTCCACCACAACTGCCATCAACCTGGTGGCAAAAGGGGAAAATTTTAGCTAAAGTCAGGGCAACACAGACAAGACCTTAATAAAAATACAGTATTCTAACATAATAATCCCATGAGGATTCCATACATTCAACAGCTAAGCTATAAATACTGTGGAAAATCAGTTCCTGCAGCCTGTCCAGCCTTATCTACACTGACAACCCAACAAGTCTGCTTCAAAATTCTGAAAAACAACTAGAAACAGTGGATTTTGATTCTTTAACAACACCTGGAGCTTCCCAGGATGCTGTTTCATTGCTTGCCCTTCTAGTTCATCCAGCATCTCTGTCACTTTGTCAAGGACATCAATCATTTCAAGCTTCATTCCTTAATAATCCCATTTTTATCAACATTTTTCTCCACCTTCCTTATAACCATTTTTTTTTTGTTATTTTCATGCTAAAACATCCACTCTTTTCAGAAGCAAGTGGTGCACAAACAACCAGAACCATTTTTAGTCAGTACCTTCCAAACCATGCTGCAAAGACAGGCTTTTTCCTTTTCTTTTTTTTTTTCCTCCTTTTTTTATTTTAATAAAAAAGGAAAATATTTGGAGATGGAAGTTGAAGAAGGAAAAAACATCATCTGGGTCTTGTGATCAACACTGACAAAAAAAATATTTTGATTTTTTTTTCATCTAAACACTGAGTTTTTAAACAAAATCCTAGTAAAAGAATCATCCTATGATTCCATGATATTCAATTTACCAGCTTGTTTCTCATTCAGCATGTGCAATTTTATCTTTCTCTATGATATTCAGTCGTGTTAAAAGAGAAACAAATCAGTAAAGTTTTCAGCTTCACTGAAAAGTGAAGAAAAAAAAAGAACACTATAATCAATGTAGGCTTTTACTAGTGGTTTAACCCATAATTAACTGAAGGATAAGAGAAATTAAAAAAACCTCAAGTACCTCAAAACCAGAAGGTAAAATTAGGTAGTGAAATATTAAAACTAGTAAAATATTCCTACTCACTCACAAGTAATATCTGTCACTTTTTTTGGAGAGAAGTGCAAAAAAGTATTTCTTCATCCAACTCCATGGTCATGCATCCAACCCACCAGGAACCAGACTTGGGAAGTAATCAAACATTATATATATATACACATAAACCAGTAATTCTGTACAATTAAACAATTTTTCCAACAAACATGCTGCATTTCTTAATCCATGGTAAGTCATTCAACTACAGAGACTATCAAAAGGGTTTTCAAAGTGCTTGTATCTCAAGAGTTCTATTTTTCAAGCTCATTGTCAGTTAAGGCTCATCTTATGGGAGGAAAGAAAAACCCACAAGAAGCTCAAAGCATGGAGGCTTAGGGTAAAGAAACTAACAGATTTTTTCATAGATATTTTTTTGAAAGCATGAGTATCTGATAAACACTTAATTCAAGCTTTCTCAGTTTCTAGAAGGAAAAGCCCCACCTTCAAGCCTTTTAGTAATGTTCCTTTCACACTGTATAGAAGGAAACAAAAGAAAATGGGTGGACTTTTCATTTTCTAAAGATTTCACAATAATTGCAAATTTTTGCAGTTTACAAAAGGAAAAAAAACCCAAAAACATTCTGTTTTCTTCTTCCAGCATGGCTGCAACACCCTTTAGACTGATAATGAGTTGTGAAATAAAAGATCAGCTTGATTTCACAGGATGCAATTGTGGGAGAGGCTGGTAAATCACTTTTGATGATCAATCATCTAGCATAAGTGGTGATTTGGACTATTATTACCTTCCAGATGAGAAGTTGCATTTACTTTCCCCAGTCCAAGAAGATATAATTCTCAGGGAAAACCCAAATATTTTTTGACCTTGAAGAATTCAGTGTGATTTTGAAGTATTTTTATAACTGGCTGTGCAATCAGTAGCAAAATAAAAGATCACCACATATATATTTTAAGACAAATCTTAAAAGGTAGAGAGTCCTCAAGACCCCATTAGAAATAGACAGGAACTGGTCACTCTAAATCAAGAGTTTTTTCATTGCTTGAGAAAAACACCAGTATAAATAAATGCAGATTTTCATTGGTTAGGAAAATCTAAAAATTTAAATCTATCTCTATTTATTGAGATATGTATATATTTCTTCATCTGGACTTGGCTGGCAAATAAAAATGTGCAGAGAACACTTCTTCTCATCACCCAGAAACTCCTCACCACTCATTAAAAACCAAAACACCCTGTTTGAAGGACACAGTCACACTTTCTCTTCCAATTTCTATTTTCCTTTCCCATTCTTGGAAGATTTCAAGATCTGCAGCTTCAATTCCTTGATCATCATCTCTAATTTCTCCCTGGCCTCCCGCTCTTGTCTCAGTTCATCTTGAAGCTCTTGTCTGTCTGCCTCTGCATGATCCAGTCTCTGCCTCAATTCTGCTAGCTGGAAAAGAGAGGAAAAGGGAAAATTTTAGCAAACTTGCTGTAAAAATCAGCTACTCACTTCAAGACACCACTGATTACCACCCATAAGAGTATCTATCAGCTCACATTCTACTGCTATCAAGAATTCTGCAACCACCTACTACACAATTAGCAAACTACATCAATATGTAAAGCTGTATAAACACCACACTAAGTAAAAAAAAAATTCGAAATTGTAATTTTTAAATACCTACAAATTGTAGCTGTATCAACAGTTACACTACACCATATCAATAATACACATAATTTGCTAGGAAATTGTACAGATGTTTCACAAATCCCAGAAAAAACACCCCTTTTTCATTTCCCACCTTCATTTCTCTTAATCTCACAAAATATAAATAAATAATATAATATAAATAAATAATAATATTTATTTCAAAGCTTGAATGCATTTCTAGAACAAACAAAACTCCCAGGGGTGGGTTTCTGATGGTACAAATGAAACATAAAACAGTAATAACATTCTGAAAAATCTTCAACAGAACCACCAGTGTGTTCAAATACAAACAGGAGTCCAGCCTTTTTGGTTTTTTTTGCAAAATATTTAGTGTTCACACATACAAATTTAACAGTTCTTTCATCTTTGGAGCACAGTAAAACTGAAACTTGTCAGAGTCTCACCAAAGCTTATTCACAGTGAGATCTGTAAAGGTTTGATGAATTTTTCAAGTGTGGGAAAGCTGCTGTTTAAGGCTTTTCTACCAGCAGTTAAAAGAAGGAGGAGATAGGAAACAAGTTTCCTCCTCTGCCACTAACTTATGAGGCTATTTCTTATAAAAAGACCTCAGTGAACCTAAAAAATATCTGTCCATCTGATCTAAATCAGGGTTAAACAAATATCTCACTGAAAATGAAGATGATAGTTGATGAGAATGAACACACAGAATCACTGAGGTGCATGCTATAAAACACAGCAGGCAAAGAAACTGATTTTAGAGAAACATCACACCAAGTGGACTTTTTATCCCCTTCTGTGTAATCTGAAATGTTTAAATTATTTTTTTCTAGAATCAGAAAACTTTAAGCCATTCTTAGACAGCAGTATGCCCTTAATTTAAGTCAGCTGAATCCATTATTATGATGGAAGTAAGCTGTTGCAGTGTGACAATGCCCACTGCCAGCATGTTGCAGCATGTGCAAAGTAAGAGCTTCCCTGGTTGAGTTTTGAGCTCAAAATATATTATATTCCCCCTACTGTAATGAAAAAAAAACCCTAAACAATTCAATAAACAGGTCAGAAAAAGGGGAAAAGACACTTAAACACTACTTCTAACTAGGGCTGCCTGAAGATGCACTAAGAAAGTCACACATCCCACATTACTCATTTTATTTCATGTACAAAGTGGGTTCCTCCCAGTCCATAGTTCTCAGGAAAAAAAAAAAAAAGGACAGTCTGGGAAATTGCTCCAATAAAACATTGGATTATGGCTTTTATTCATAGAATCATAGAATAGTTTGGGTTGGAAGGGACCTTAAAGATCATCAAGTTCCAATTTCCCCCCTCAGTTTGTTTTAATTTCCTTGGGAAAGTTACCAGTTGCCAAGACCTCTGTTGAACCCGAGTACTTCTGACAATGACTTGGGAACCTCAGGACAAAAGATCTATTCTAAAGATGTGGTTTAAGAAGAAAAAAGGTTTAATTTGTACATTGTGAAAAGCTCCACCACACAGGTGAAACTTCAGTGTGAAGGAATGTGCTTAGTTTTCAAAGTCTGACTTCAAAGGAAACAACCAAGCAGCCTCCTTGGGGAACAATCTATGGTTTTTACCCTCCAAAATGCAAGGAAGCCACACAAGCCATATAAAAAATGTGCTATACATGATTATCTCCATAAATTAGAACATGTTGTTACTTGCAGTAATAGGGCTTGTACCAGATGTTTAGTAAATCAGGCCTTAGTCAGAGAGGATTATTCCCTGGCAGCAAAGGCCCGGGATCTGCAGGGTGGGATGTCACGAAATTAAATTCACAGGAAGGATTTATGGCACTAGTCTGTGTCCTACACCCCAAAAATACCAAAACCTGTCTCTCAAGTACTGCCTGTTTCTCAGTTTGAGACAGTAAGAACAGGAAATAGACTCAGCTATGATCAAATGACCACAAAGCTCTACCCAGCTTAAGCTTCACATTTTGTTTACTTTAAAAAAAAAAAATATCCCCAAACCTGTAAAGACTAGTTTTCTCTGACAAGGAACAAAATGTGCCCCAAGATATTTAATCATAACCATGACTGATTTTGGAAAGGGGGCAATTCCAAGGCTCCCTTTGCCATTATTTTCCCTATTGGAGCAACAGGAATGACCTCCAACATAAAGAAGCAACAGTAAAAGAAAAAATATCTCTATAGGATTTGACATCTGAACTTGAAAAAAGCAGGGAAGGACAGACAAAAAAAAATACTATTTTCATTTCCATAAGATGCCTTGAGAAAATGCTTTGAGAGAGCACAGTGGGGGACTCAGCAGACAGTGTAAAAGATTCTGCCACCAAGGAAGAACAGCCACTGATTTGACAAAAAGGGGGTTAAGAGGTTTGGATTCCTTTTTTATCATAAAAGGAAGTAAAAGAGGAACAAATCACTTCTATAACTAAAATTAGAGTATGTGTATAGAATTCTATAACATGAGCAAGTCTATACCTAATAAAAACATGATTTGTTTCAAAGGAAGATGTAACAGAGCTTGTGTTTAGGATTAGTAATTCATTAATAACATCCTGTGCTTCTCTGAAGTTGCATCCTACCTCAGTTTCCATCAAGGAACAGGGAAATAAATGCTGCTGTCACCGTGACCTATTTTGGTATTTGTCTGTGGTATCAGAACACAGCAAGAAGGCAAAACCTCAAAGTGGCTGAGCAACAGCTTGACAGTTTCCTGACAGACTAAATCCCCTTTGGTTTGCAAAAAAGAACCCCTTTTCCTTCTCACCTGAGCTGCATATTCAGCTTCTTTGTCCTTTTCTAAATTGGAGTCACAGCTACACTTCTGTTTCATCACTTGGTCCAGTTTCTTCTCCAAGTCCCTTTGCTCAAAATAAAACTCTTCCATCCTTTGAGCGTGCTCTGTTTGCAAACATTCGAGTTCTTTTTGCAAATTCTGCTGCTCTTCAGTGAGTTCCTTCATTGCTTTAGAGTTGTTCAACATTTCCACTTCCTGGAAAGAAAAAAAATCAGGGTCATATACACCTTGGTTTTAAATCAGAAGGGTCAAACATTGAATTTCAATGTCTAACTTGGAACACTGAAAGCAAAAAGAGCACATTTATCTATGGGAAATAAAAGCCTGATAATGGTACTTACCTACTAATGAATGACAGCCTGAAATTCTATAGCATTTATTTTTTAAGAAATTATTTATACTTCCAAGTACAAACACAGACTCACAACTTCCAGCTGTGAACCACAGAAAGCAGCAAAACTGATTTACAAAACCATACTCTGAAGATGTAAGAAGTGCATCAGCAGAAAACAGAATAAATGTGCTTGATTTCTTTTTTCATTAGGATTTTTTAAAGCCTCATCTCCGGGATCACTTACATTTTGGTACTTTTTAAAGTCTTTTTTAACTCATCTACAGCAGCTTATAAGAAGCAGCTCTAAGGCCTATCTGAGATCATACATTCTGAGCTTAAGATTAAATAAAATTAAATTAAAACAATATGTTCTATGAATGTAAGAAGCATTGAGAAAACAGAAATGAGACAAAATCACAAGTGAACACCAGCTTCTAATGCTATCCATTATTAAAAAGATCTAATAAGATATCCCTAAAAAAAGGGCTTATCAAATAAAAAGCTGAATATTTAATTTTTTATACAGAGCACTGATAAGAACATTCCTAGAATGCTGATGCTTGCATCTTTAAAACCCCGAAAACTGGGAAATTTTTAGAAAATATAACTGTATCAGCCAAAATGCCTGCAACAAACATCTTGAAGTGAAAGGAGTTGTTTGCATTTGGGTAAAAATAAAAAGCAGGATCTGCTCAAAGACAGTTGCTGCAAACTGAAAAGACACCAATCTTTACTGGACTCAATCCCAATAAGCATAAGGGATATTGCAGATTTGGTGTCTGGGTGTGTTTTGGGGTTTCTAAATGAATGGAACCTGAGAGATTGATTCCAATGCCCTCAGGATTAGCACCATACCATCTGAAGCTGCTGTTTCCTCCGTAGAATGATGTTTAGTTTTTCCTCCTGTTTGATGTAGGTTTTCATGATTTCTTCCATGATCCTTCCCTTGTCATCTTCACAGCTGATGTCTTTCATGAGAGTGGGGGACAAGGTTCTGACATTGTTACTCACTTCAACCCGGGCAGAGTCTCTGGTGATTCTGGAAGAAACACGTTCAGATCTTCCAGCTCTTGCAGAACGAGCTGGCACAGGTGGATCTACAAAGAAAATAAGAATAAAATGTAATAATCATAGAAAATTAAACTTCTAGAGTGAGAAAAAATAATAAAGGAAAAAAAATAACACACACACAAAGAAAACTGAAGAATCCCTCCTATTTACATCACAAAACAGTAGCTTGATGTCAGCCTTTCCAAAATTCCATGATAAAAAAACTAATTCAATTAGATTTTCACTACTCACCTAAATTTTTAGGCTGGTCCACACCAGATTTCAAGTCGATTTTTTCCTGTTCTTCCAGTGAAACCTCTGGATAGGAGGCAGCTTTTTTGTACTTCCCACCACTGAGTCTCTTCTCTGACTGCCCAGGGGAGGATTTAATTACTTCTGAAGGTTTCACTGTTGTTTTGCCAACATCTTTATATTGTGATGCAAGAGATACATTTGGGGCGACCACTTTATCACACATGTAAAGGTAGTAACTGAAAAAGGAGAACACCAAAATTAAGAATGAAAGGTGAGGCATAACAAATGATGACTGGTAGAGAGCAGTATATTTAATTTCAAGTTATTTCACAGTGTAAATGTTTCAATGAAAAAATATTTTTAAATCCTTTTTAAAATATTTCCTGTGGAAAAAGAAAATCACAGAATCACAGGGATTGGAAGGGACCTCAAGAGATCATCTAGTCCCATCCCCCTGCCAGAGCAGGAACACCCAGATCAGGTCACACAGGAAGGAGACCAGACAGGGTTTGAATGTCTCCACAGAAGGAGACCCTAAACCCTCTCAGGGCAGTCTGTGACACTCCTCTCTCACCCTCACCCTGAAAAAAGTTTCTTCTCATCTTTCTGTGGAACTTCCTGTGTTCCAGCTTGCACCCACTGACCCTTGTCACATCACTGGAGGTCACTGAGAAGAGCCTGGCTCCATCCTCCTCTAACTTTCAGTATTTATCAGCATGAATGAGGTCACCCTTCAGTCTCCTCCAAGCTAAAGAGACTCAGCTCCCTCAGCCTTTCCTCAGAAGGGAGATGCTCCAATGACCCAGCTGATGTTTGCTGAGTGGATTATCTAGATGAGGTTTGAGGCTATCAAACAAGAGGATTTTTCAAACAGCTGATTAAAAAAAAAATCATATTAAAAAAAAATCATAGGAAGGCTTCATTTAAATGCAGAGTGAAATCAGAATGCCACTGAATCCAGATTCTCTAGCATTTTCATAATCCTTACATTAGCAACAGAGGATGGGGGAAGCAACAGTGCAGTGGGAACCAGCATATCCCTCTTTACAAAGGGGAGCTGAGCACTGACACCACTGGGGCATGTCTGAAAGCAACACTGGACCATCTTTCTCACATACAATGAGCTGGACTCCTGGAGCTGGAGCTACTAGACTCCTGGGAGCATCCTTCCCTACTGCTTTAATCTAATCCCTCAGATTTTGTCTAGTACAAAGTGAAAAGAGTGCCATATGTGACAAGGTCAGTGCTGAGACAATCAGTGTTAGATGCTTCAGCCCAGAAGGCCAACAGTGTCCAAAAATCAGAAGAGCTGTGGACCAAGAGGTGGAAAGATGTGGTTCTGCCCCTTTACTCTACTCTTCTGAGACCTTGCCTGAAGTTACTGTGTCCAGTTCTAATGTCCTCAGCACAAAAAGGACATGGACCTGCAGGAGAAAGTCCAGGGGAGGGCCATGAAGATGATGATGAAGGGGCTGGAGAACCTCTCCTACAAGCAGGACAGGCTGAGAGCTGGGGCTGTTCAGTCTGGAGAAGATAAGGCTCTAGGGAGACCTCCCAATGCCTGAAGGGGCTACAGAAAAGCTGGGGAGGGGCTGTTTGCCCGGGCATGGAGCCACAGAACAAGGGACAATGGTTTGAAACTACAGCAGGGTAAGATTAGATCTCCCATGAGTGAGGTGAGACACTGGAAGAGGTTGCCCAGAGAGGTGGCAGAGGCCCCATCGCTGAAGACATTCAAGGCCAGGCTTGCTGAGGCTCTGAGCAACCTCATCTAGTGCAGGATGTCCCTGGTCACTGCAGGGGCTTGGACTGAATGGCTTTTGGAGGTCCCTTCCAACCCTATGATTCTATGCTGCAATGAACACAAAGCTGTCTTTTGACACTTCCCCTTCTCCTAATTGAGAAGGCACTGACAGAAACAGCAAACCAAGGGACATTCATAGGTTTGTGGGTGAATGAGTGTGTCACTCTGATGCTCACTGCTAGCCAGCAGGCTCTGATCTCATCCACAGAGGATCAACGCATCATCACAAGGAAAAGAGGTACATCAACAAAAACTCCTTCCCCCTTGTTGAAGCAGATAACAAAGTGACAAACTACGTCAAGGAAGTACACTTGGCTTCTAAAACCAGGAAAATCATCAACAGACTACTCAGCCATAGCTGTTGTTCCAGGGTGGAAGAAAGTCTTCCAACACCTTTTACACCTTCTTTTTTGAAAAGAAGTTGCCCCTTCTGTCAGTTCTACTCTGAAAAGGGAAGTTGTAATTACATTTCACTTGTATTGCCTGCTGAAGAACACTCACAGATTCCACCTTGTCTTGGACCAAAACCCACTCATGATGCTCCCTCCCTGGAGGTGTTTAAGGCCAGGCTGGATGAGGAACTGAGGCACTGAGCAACCTGATCTAGTGAAAGGTGTCCCTGGGGGGTTTGGAACTAGATAATCTTTAAGGTCCCTTCCAACCCAAATTATTCAATGATTCTATGGCGGGGGGGTGAAACTAGATTATGTTGAAGGTCCCTTCCAACCCAAACCATTTTATCATTAGCATTTACACTCAAATAATGCACTGAAAAGTTAAGAGTTCAATTATTCCCATTCCTTTGACTTTTCCTAACAGTTCAGGTTGCAAATAGGTTTTGCTTTAAATACTTCTGGCTATTTAAAGGACGATTAAATGACTTGTACATAGTGTTTACAGGTCCACACACGAAATTCACTTACCTGGGATGGAAAAAGGAAGGTGGTTGAGGATCAGTTTCTGCTTCCTGCTTTATAACTGGGTACCACTGGGGTAATTCCAGGCTCTGCTGTGAATCAGCCTAAAGAAAATAAGATAAAGTGCTAACTGGAAGATGGGTGCAACTTATATTTTCATAATCACTCCTCAGTGGAATGGAATTTACACCATTAGCACGTACACACCAGAGAAATTGGGAAAATGGAGTGCTCCTGGCAGAGATGCAAGGTGACACAAACCACAGAAGTTTCTTCCATCTCCAGATTCTCATTATGGGAAAAGCAGTAAATAAATTAAAAGAAAATCGCCTTGCAAACCTATATAAAAGCTCTGCTGAGTATCCAGAACTCTGCCAGAGGCACATAAAAATGTGAGAACAAGGAAACAGAAACCAGGGTTCCCACACTGTGAGAGTTATTTTACAATAAAGCATCTTCATCATTGCAAGCACTTGCCAGGTACTTTATTACAAAATAAAACCTGTGAATAAAAGTGGAACCACTGATAGAGTTTTGGAGACAGAACTTTCTTTAGTTTTAACAAATTTTTGTTGGCAAAGCTGCTGCAGTAACATGGCAGCTCCATTTCCTCTGCAGTAACAAACAAAATTAATTCAGGAGCAGCAGAACAGTTCATTTTAAGAACTTCTGTGCATTTTGCATTTGGTCAGCAATTCTTTCTGTCTCAAGAAACATTTCTGGAATCATCCTTTTAGTCCAAGTTACAGGGGATATATGGTGCTTTACTGCAAAGGTAGAGCTAATTGCATGTGGCAGGTATCTCATCATAACTAAAAAAATAATTGGTAATTAATTTGTTCATTTTTTATATTAGAACTGCCTCAGGAAGCAGGTTTTTGGGTAAGGTGTGGTGGGTTGACCCCAGCACCCACACAGTTGCTCCCCCTAACCACCACCATGAAGGCAAGAAAGCTCCTGGGTCAACAGGTTTACTAAGTGAAGAGGAAAAAAACCAAAACACATGAAGCAAAGGTTATTACTCACTACCTCCTACAGGCAGACTAACATCCAGCCAGTTTCTGACACCCTCAAAATTTCTTGTGTAGTGATATATTATTAGGAAAAAAAAAATACATATTTACACCAAAAATCAACTGTCACAGGACTTCACAAGTCAAGTGAGTTCCCAGTTTCACATGTGGCTTGTACCACAGTCTGCAGAACCAAAAGTCAATTCATCATGAGAGACCTAAACCCACTACAGTTTTCTGGCCATAACTTCCTGCCCCCTAAATTCAGCTCTAGCAACAAAACTGAAATTTAACTCCACCCCAAGGCAGAAAGTAAGGAGGGAGGGCATAAGGAAAATAATTATAATTTAACTGCTTTATAGATGAAGACTTTAGATAATGAAAATTTTAAATAATTTTTAGAGGAGTGGCCTGATCCTGACTTGTTCAGATCACTCTAATAATTTAAGTATTGTACATATATTACTCTGCTTACTACATTTAATTCACAGCAACCCAATTTTAACTTGATTCACATCTTGTCTGTGTTTTAGGACTCACATTTTAACATGTTTTTATATTTCCTCGTGAAGTTATCATCAGCTAATCTATATTTTCAAGTTATTAGGTCAGATTTTTACACTCTCACCCATTTCAAATGCAAAATGACACTACAGTCCACCTATTACTGTGCATTTCACAAATTAATTACATAAATTCCATCAAATTCACACTTAGCAAAGAAAATCAAAGGTAATATTTTATGAACATGATGTCTTTTTCTATCAGGATTCCTTCTTCATCATTTAGGCTAATAAAACAGAGATAAACACCTACTTCACTAAATGCACATGTATTTCATTACCTAACAATATGTTCATTTTACATGCTCTTAAATAAGTCTATAAACCAAATGTATTCAAGTAAATCTAAAATGGAATTATTTTTTCGAACAGTTGAGGTAGTAGTAAGTCTTATTTTTCTTCTAAAGCTCATTTCTAAGTAGCTTTTTTGAAAAATACAGATAGAGATTAGTTATTTCAGCCTAAGGCAGCAGCTTTACCAGAGATGGGATTTAAAAAAAAAAAATTGGAAAATCTTTCTCTCCTCCTAACAACTTTTTCCTCACCCACAGTGACCAGTCCAAGGAATTTGTCTGAAAAACCAAAGTTTTGCTGCACAGGAACTGTCACAGTCAAAGATTAAGAGGCTGTGACAGAGCAGAGATCAGCAGGGACTTGAGTTCTACTTAATGTCTCTCTCACAGCACAGAAGTGAGGGAAGGAAAAAGCTACTGAGCAGCACAGGCTTCTCTGGGACAAGGAAGACAGATGGTGCACCAAAAACTGCCCTATTAAAACTCTTCAATTTCATACTTTCCAGATGATTATCTGTGAGACCAAAAAAAGAACCCTCCCCTGCCATTTTATCTTTGTTCAAATTCGCACAGTTTCTCTCTCATTCCCATTTCAGATGCTGCTTTGTAAGGAAAAAAAAAAATCCCCAAATTCAGAAACCTACTTTGTAAGGAAGAAAAAACACCAAAGTTTATAAAGTTTTTCTATTTCATTTGTACCAACAACAGTCTGAATCACTGTTAGTGCTAATTTCAGATGGTTTTTGTAGCTGTACACATCAAACTCAAAAACCTCCTGGTCTGGAATCTGTGAAAATGGAAGCAGTATTAGAGGTATGAATACAGAACACTATTCCCATGCTATGACCTACACTAGAAATCACCATGTCTTTGCCAGATGAAGAACCAAATCTCTTTGCCAAGAACTTACCTACACCTTCAACTAATTCACCACATGTAAGGACAGCACAGCACAGATTTTTATGGAAATTTTCTGTTAACATACCTTCCTGAAGGCTGGCACAACTCTAAAAATTAAAAATACCTGTTCCCGCAGTAAGTCTCTCTGTAGAATCAACTTTTCATGAGTCTATGCTGAAAGATGTCAATTTTTTTGGGGCTCAACCACCTGGACTGCTCTTGATGCCATTTTAAAATCCACCACAGAACATCCAACAGGCAAAATGGGTAAAAAAACCAAACCAGCAGCCATCAAACAGGCATCTAAACGCCAAATATACTGAAAAGGTAGATAGTCACAGGCCAAGAACCATTTAGAAAGCTTGTAAGTTCAAAATGTAACCCAAAAATTCTACCTTCTATGAACTGAAACATCTATGGTGTCCAGTATTTATTTAGTGCTTGGTCTTGTTATTTAAAACAGAAGGTATCTAAGGGAAAAATAAGCCCTGCATTTTTTGAGCCACAGCACAGACTTGCCATGGTATTTTGGGGGGAAAATATGGCATCTATTATTAACCATTGTCAAGATACCAGCCCACAGCTCATTACTTGGGCTGCTTAAAAACTCCCTCTTTTTTGGCTTATTTCTCTGCACAACTGGTTTAAACAGAAAGAAGCAGGCTTAGGGCTTCTACATAGTGATTTATCAACCCATCATTACCCTGCACAACAAGTCATGGTCAGCAGGCCAGGTCACCATACCCAGCACATGTGTGCTGGAGTAAAAAAAAAAAATTGAAAAATTGATTTGTAATGTTTGGTTTTCAATGTTTTTTCCTGCTTTGCTCAACTGCTGCCCACACATAGGGCATAAAAACATACTCAGAGGGGAGAATGAGAACCTACAGAGTGTCTCTGAATCTTCCAGAGGCTGCAAAATTTAGGACAGAACAAGAACCAGCAAAGACAAACCAACTTGAATGGTGTGGACCAAAGAGGAAAGAGCTCATCACACCTCTTAATAAGAAATGAATTTCTGTGGTGAAAATCTCTCACAAATTTACTTAGGCTTGACTTGACAAGCATTTCCCCATGACAAAAGGCAAGCCTGGCACTTCCCACAACAAGTACATACGTGTGAGCAGGGAGAGACTCAGCAGTTTTACAAGGAGAGGTTGAAACTTACTTTGGACCGAGTCCTTTTCTGGTTTTTCTCGCTGAATTTCTCCTTCATCTTCTCCAGGAGATGTTTCAGCTCCTGCTCTTCCGAAGTGCCCAGGTATTTTTGGTTGATGTGCAGGTAGCAGTGCCACTTGGCAGACTCAAACCCCCAGTGGCAGGTCCTCTTGTCTGGGGACCTGTGTGAGTGCATGACAAACGTCTGGGGGGAGAACATGCCATAACACTCCAAGCACTGGATGCAGGGATCGTCTGGTGCCAGGTAGAACTGGGGAGCAAACAACCCCTGGCACTTTCCCAGACACTCATGCTCCACTTCGAAGGCACTGCCAGTCTCTTTCAGCTGGGCCAAGGAGCTCTTATTGGAGAGAAAACCACCATTCTGAGGAAAAGTGCGAGGACGTAGCAAAGCATTGCAAAGCCTCTGAGCATCAGTCAGCGTGATCAACCCACAAGACGGGGCGTTGAAGGGAAGAATTCCCAAAACCTTCAGGATGTGGAGCTGGTCAGAAGTACAGCGAGAGCAGTAGATGTAGAGTTCGTCACACACTGTGTTGATCTGCTGCAGGGAGAAATCTCGGAGGACAGAATTCAGCACCTGAGGCAGGCAAAGCCTTTTTTCCCCTCCCACTTTGAAACAGGAGATGGATTCCCCTTCCAGGAGGGTCTGGGTGAGCTCGGTGGAGCTGTCGGGAGGAATGAGCAGCGGACCAGAAAGGATCTGCGGTGATGGAAGAGGCAAGAAGACAGTGGGAGACATACTTTCCTGGGAGTAACGTGCTGAAAAAGCTGCTGGTCCACCCAAGGAGCTCTGGCTGCTCAGATGGAACTGTGCCAAGGTGTGCTTCAAACCTGGATTTAAATTCAAAGGCTCGGAGAGAGAAGCGTTGTTTGGCTTGGCAGCTTCCCCCTCAGCCTTCCCGGGAGTTTCATCATATTCATCCAAGTTCTCCTTCTTTATAGTTGGCAATTTATTTATCACCACTCGCACTTTGTTGCTCACACGCATTTCTGTCATTGCCTTCTTTAAAGGGGGGGTCCCATCCTCTTGGATCCCACTCCTTTTTTGGTCCGAAACCAGCCCCAGAGGGAAGTTTATCTGAGGGCTTTCCATCGCTGAACACCAGAAGTTTAATCAAATCACTACTGAATGTGCATTTTCCTGCTTCTTTGTACAAAAAAAAAAATACAAAACACCCAATTTCAAGTCAACTCAGTTAACAAACACACTGAGTTGTGCACTCCTTGGGGTAAAATATTACTTTTTCAGCCTCCAACAGTAAAAACTGCAACCCATTTCGCAGGTAATACTGTCAAATTAATAACCATGAGGTTACACAAGTTTCTCCACTCAGTCTTACAGTTATTTGTTCAATTTTCTCCTATAAAAATCCCACTGCAATAGGTACACAAAAGGCTTTTCTTCATACCTCATTCACTATTTCACACAGTCTCATGCAGTGTTTTATTAAAAAACGATGAGTTGACACGACTGTCCATCCTTGTTCATTTTTTCCCCATAAAAACGCAGTCTAATAAATCTATTTAAATATTAAAATAGAAAAAAATTCACTCCAAAGAAAAAAAATTTAAAAAAGAAAAAATAAAGAAAAAAATTTTTAAAAGAAAAAATAAAGAAAAAATTTTTAAAAAAAGCAAAAAATAATCGTAGATGAAGTCGTATGAAAATTTTACTCAGTGCTTTCAGCTCTGGGAGATCAAACCCAATCTTCAGGGCTGGCTTTATGGAGCTGCCAGCTTCATGATTTCACCACCGCTGGAGTTACAGTGGCAGCTGGCAAACAAACCCCCAAATTAAAGGCTGTCCCAGACGGTAAAATTAAAAAAAAACAAAACAAAACAAAAACCCAGACGTCCTAGGAGTGTCACCTTTGGCACAGATGTCACCGCCGTGTGTCACGATTTTCCCACCCCGAGTTACGAGCCGGAGAGGTAAGATCCAGGCCATGGATGTCTGTCTGGCGCCAGGGAGATCCTCTCAGCTTTCCCTGCCTGGAATAAAGAAGGGAGAAGGGGAGTGAGCGACCCTAAAAATGCCGGTTTTCTGCCTGAAAAAGGAAGCGTTTTTCCACATTAAGAGCCGCCGCTGCTGCGGTTCCGTCCCCCCTCCTCTTCACCTCCCCCCGTCCCCGGGCAGACGGGCGATGCCGGCGGCAGCAGACGCCTCCCGAAGGCGGGGCGGCACCGCGGCGGTTCTTTCCCTCCCACCCTCACCGTACCCACCGGGGAAAGACGGGTTTTCCCGGGAGGGACTGGGTTAGCTGGGCCGCTCTCCGTCCCCTCCACCCGGTGGGGTGACCGGCCTCTCAGCCTCTTCCCGGAAGGGCCCGGGACGCCGTATCCTCCCTTCCCCCC